>BGZK01001817.1:0-104806 GCA_005406025.1 Eumeta japonica
TCAACTCTGACAGTTGTTTCCTGAAATTTGTAAAGCAAACTATCGTGTTTATAACTTTCCATCGCTTTTATCTTTAATAACACTGCGTTACATAATTTTGGTTCCCTCAACTATTAGCTAAATTCAATAGGTAATGAGTCATAGATTAAATGTTCAAAACATACGTGGTGTCCATCACGTCTAGTTTTCGAGGTACATATAAATTATCATATAATAATTATAAATGCGTATTATTTAGGCGTAAAAGAAACAGTTGCCGTTTTCGATGTATTGTACTTTTTATCATTTTGTTTTGTTTAGTAATCGTTACTATTTTCGATAACGTCGACATCTTAGTACATATTTATTTGAAAATCCAATATAAATCCTGGACTAGTAGTCGTCGCAATTGCTTAAATACACCAAATAAGTTTTGTTGCATTTGCGGACACTATATTGCGAAATCACAAACAAAATGTTTGCGAAAAGTGAGAAGTGCATATTTACTGTACTTTGACGTGCTATTAATCAAGATAAACTATGGACACCAAAGTTTTTGTGTGTTTCTATGCTACTCATATCTTGGTTAAATGGGAACAAGGTGTCAATGCCATTTGCCGAACCAACTTTATGGCATGAACCTAATAATAATTTAAATACTAAACCTACGAAATTTCATTTAAAAATTTTCGTGTACCACGTTACTGTATCACCATGTAACTTTTCGACTTTTCTTGTAATATATATACAACCCATTTTTTTAATATTTATACTTTCTTTATACTGACTTTACGAAAAATATTGTAGCATGTCTAGTCTACCACGAACGGTCATTTGACCGATTGAAAAATTCATGTTATTTATGACTATATTCTTCGGAAAGCGCACTCCTGAAATTGTTTTACTAGTCTACAATGTAATTCTGGATCCACAGTGGCGACAAAAGCGCGATAAGAACAAATGATCGTTCTTTGTACGACAGTACGGTCTGGCGATCCGAACAGAGAGCATCAAGTTTGCACAGTGTATCAATAAAAACTATTACGTGGTATTATGTGATACTTTCGACAAAGTCAACAGAGCTAGAAATATTTTATGGTATGATTTACAATATATGTTTTTTTTTTATTTTTGGCCTCAATGTTTTAGCCCCATTTTCTTTATATTTTTACATTTTAGGTTGTACTTTATCATTTATATATTCTTCCCCAAAAATGTTAAGACACTCGAGGAATATCAATTTATTAGAAAAAATAAATAATACAGACGAGGTTTGTTCGGAGAATGATCACAAAGTTTCTGATATCGATAATAATACAGCAGAAAATAATTGTCACTTATTTTATAGCGATACGGACGAAGAGAATATTTATATACAAAGAGGACCAGAAAGAAAGAGATTTATAGTTAGTTCTAAAGTAAAAATGAGGAAGAGATTGAAATTACTATGGACGGAACTGTTTGGCAAAAAATAAAAAAAGGGTCTAATCGTGGAATAGCACCGGTTTATATTATTTTCAAGGAAATATCAAGACCGACAGGATACGCTAAACGAAATATTATAAAGGGCAGAGTTGAGTCAGCATTTTTCTTGATTATTGATCATGACATGATTGAATGTGTAAGAAAATATGCGGAATTAAAGGCATTTCGACTGTTGAAAACAAAGTGGAAAGTACCTAATGCAAAATTGTATGTATTTATTGGACTTCTATATGCACGCGACTATATGAGATTAAAAATATGGATGTAGCTTGTTTATGGAATATGAAATGGGGACCGTCATTTTTCTCTACAACGGCTCATAAGCCGAAATGAGTTCGGAGAAATCATGAGATTTGTTCGGTTTGACTACAGAAATCAACGCAGCCAACGCTTACAAAACGATAATTTTGCTTAGATCTCTGAAGTTTGGTACAAATTTATTCGAAATAGTCAAAATTGTTATAAACCAGGAGCATATCTAACTATAGATGAACAGTTGTTCCTACAAAAGCACGTTGTAGATTTACTGAACACATGCCCAACAAACCGGACAAATTTGACACAAAATTCTGATTAGCTTCTAGTGTAAGTAGTAAATATATAGTAAACGGCTTTTCCATATTTGGGAAGAGATGAAGAAAGAGAATCAACGGTTTAACTTGGGGAGTTTGTAACTTTGAAATTAGCAGAACCATATACGGACCATAGGAGAAATATAACAGCTGAAAATTTTTTTTGCAAGCGCGTCATTAGCGAGTAAACTTCTAGCAAAAAAAAAAAAACACGCTTGTTGGAACTATCCGGAGAAATAAAAGAGAGCTACCAAAATTAGAGAGACAGGCAAAGGATAGTATGACACGCTTCTCAACAATATTATACAAATCAAATGATTTTATTCTTTCAGTTTATAAAGCTAAACCCAATGAAAGAGTATTGATACATAGTTCAATGGATTCGCCTGTTGAAATTGAAAAAAGTGACACTCGTATACCAGAGACAATTAAATTTTATAATAGCACAAAATTCGGTGTATATGTAACCGATCACATGGTCAGGAAATATAGTGTAAGATCTAAATCTCAAAGATGGCCTTTACAGGTATTTTTCAATATATTAGATTTAGCAGGGATAAATGCTTGGATTTTATATAAAGCAACGACGGGTGAAGAAATATTAAAACAAAAATATTTATTTCAATTGGCAGAAGAGCTTGGGACCGAATACCAGAAGGAGAGACAGCTAAGCAAAGAACGTTCATCAAAAACAATAATAAACATATAAAAATAATAAAAACTGCTACAGATTATTCTGTACGGAAATCTAGTCAAATAAGATATTGTAAAGTCAACAAGACTAACAAAATTTGTGTAAAATGTAAAAAATACGTATGTGGAAAATGTACGATACAAAATGCTGTACTTTGTAAAAAATGTGCTGAAAATGCATAATAAGGTAAATAAAACTTTCTAAATAGAAAAGCGAGGGGTGGGTTTTTATTGTAGCACCAGGAAAATGTCTTGTTTACTATCCAATTGGCTAAAATCTCTTTCTATTTTAAGATATATACTTTATTCTAAAGCAGTCATTTGACCGCTCTTAGGTATATATGAAATGTCAGTAGGTTTATTGTTAATGATTGCTACTTTTGCATTACTGACATACGTGGTTTTATAAAGAAAATTAAGCACAACATCAAGTATCTTGACGTTCTTTCAATATCGAAACTAGTACTTCACAGTGAAGAAATGCCTTTACCTCCTTCCAAAAATGAAATTGAGAGTTCAGAAAAGCCAGATTTGCCAAATGTTGTTAAAATATAATGACGAAAGCAGTGAAGATCCTGAGTTTTTACCTTCAATACGTTCTCTTGGCCATCCACATCTGACAAATCAAAATTAATTGAATGACTTGGTACGAGACTTAGATTTATCAATTAGACCAGCTGAATTACTAGGATCTAGATTGAAAGAGTGAAATTTGTTGTTTCCTAACACAAAAGTATCTGAGCAACGAAAACGTAATAAAGGATTGGCTTAATTTTATTCAAATTTTGATAATATATGTTACTATAACGATATAGAAACTATGATGAATGAGCTCGACATTCCTTACGCGTTTATTTATTGATGGTTCAAAAACAAGTTTGAAGGCGGTATTGCTGCACAATGACAACAAATATGCGTCAGTACCAATAGCATATTAAACTGTTTTACAAAAAACATATCAGAATATGAAATCAATATTAAATTTAATAAAATACAAAGATTACAGCTGGAAAGTATGCACTAATCTCAAAATTATAGTTATTTTGCTCGGATTACAGGGCGGGTTTACTAAATACTGTCGTTTTTTTTGTATTGTATTTAGGACAGCAAAGCCACAGAAAAGTACTATACTACAAAATAATGGCCAAGAAGGTCGGAATTTGTTTGATCGAAAATCTAATGCGAAACGTATACCATTATTAGATCCTAAAAATGTCATTTTACCACCACTTCACATAAAATTTGGTTTAATGAAAAATTTTATCAAGGCTATGAATAAAAAGGAAGATAGATGGCTTTTTATATTTAAGTATTTTCATTCATGTTATAAGTATTTTCAAAGTTAAATGATGCCAAACTCAAAGAAGGAGTATTTGTGGGACCACAAATACGCACATTGATGAAAGTTCCGAATTTAGACAAAAAACTTACAAACAAGAAACTTGATGCCTAGTTATCACTGAAAGCAGTCATAAAAGGGTTTTTGGGGAACCACAGAACCGAAAAGGCAGAACAGCTAGTAAGGACATGTTAAAAGCATACTAAAAGTTAAGTTGAAGAATGTCGTAAAAAATTCATCTTCTTCAATCCCATTTTTTTGTTCCATCTAATCTTGGTGCCGTCAGTGCTGAGCAGGGTGAGAAGTTCTACCAAGATGTAAAGAACCTTGAAGAACGATTTCAAAGCCGTTGGAACGCAACTATGCTAGTTGGCGTTTAAAACGAGAAGATCAATCAAAGCATAAAGGAAAAAGTTAAAGTTTCATGATACTTTGTATTAAAATTTTAAAAGATGATTTTTTACCCAAAAGATAAACAGAATTTGATTAATGTAAGAAATTCTGGATTTCTGGATTAATGGAAGAAATTTAGTAGATTTCTATAAAATATGTTTTGGCTTTTTAGTTTTTAATATAATTTGGCACATTCTTACGGAAGAAAAGTGAGACGCGATGAAACGAAAACTTTTATGTATGTTTAATAAACGGTATGTATAAATAAGAAAACATAACATTTCAAAGCAGGTACTCGATTTTATTCGGAGGCTTAAAACATAGCTAAAGAAAACGGCATAACCGGAACCCAAACCCTAAATGAGGCAGAATAGTAAGTAAAGTCACTTACTTAATGTTTCGCAAAAGTAAAGTCATAATTACCAGATTTTAATTAGATATGACAACACTACTACAATATCATATGTAAACAGAATGGGTATCATACAATATCCGCATTTCAAAAAACTAGCTAGGGAAATCTGACAATTTTGTAAAGAGAGGAACTTGTTTATTTTTGCATCATATTATATAACATCTAAAGATAACTACTTAACAGACAAAAAGCCAAAGAAGGTTGATAAAATAACTGAATGGGAATTAAGTTCATATGCATTTAATGAAATTGCATCTAAATATGGTAATCAACAATAGATTAATTTGTAACGAGGGGAGAAAAAAAAAATGTGAGAGTTTTGTGTCTTAGCATATGGAACCAAATTGTGTAGCTGTGGACGCTTTCACAATTTTATGGCAAAATTGTTTCTTCTATGCTTTTCCTTCATTTGCTCTCATTTTAAAATGTCTAAAGAAAATTGAAATAGATAAAGCAGAAGGAATAGTGGTTGTCCCTTTCTGGCCATCTCAGGCTCGGTTCCTGTATTTCATGTCTTTGACAAAAACAGATTTATTGAAATTTACCTATGTAGATCTCTTCTATCTTCTATGTTTTACACAAGAGCCTTACCCTGGTTGCAGCAGTGCTCTCAGGGAGGTCTATTTGAAGAAAGGCATAACTGAAATACTAAGGTAATGTATGAATCTTGTCTTAAACAATGGTGGAATTATTGTAATGATAAAACTATTAACCCTTTCTTAGTGTCTATTCCTGACATTTTCTCTTTTTTAAATAATAAAATTGGTGAGGGTTCCGCATATGGCACCCTTAATTCAATAAGAACTGCATTATCACTATTGTTTGATTTTCATCTACGATCGCATAAAGATGTAAAAACATCCTTTTCGGGTGTTTACAAAATGAGGCCTAATAAGCCAAAACTACAAAACATTATTAAATAAAAACTTATTTATTTTGGAGAATGTTTTTATTAATTATCATTATATATTAATTTATTGTAGTTGTTGATTGAAAAAAAAAACCGTTAAATTTAGCGTACCAGTTTCACTTCTTTTGCTGAATTTTAAACTATGTTCAAACTAACTGATGTTACAAGGCGTCACATAGGCTACTTTTATATTAGAAAAATAATTAAATTCCACGCAATAAAATTACAACCTATGAAAGTTAAATTCCACGCGGGAGAAGTTACGGGCAACAGCTAGTTTATTATAAAATACAGTACCTTGCCATATTATTAGACCCAAATAGAAGACGCTGCTGCTGACGCTGGCGGTTGCTCGGGCGCGTGAGGGCGACGGCGAGGGCCGTGACGGCGGCGCGGGCGGAAGCGGCGGCGCGGGCGGAAGCGGCGGCGCGGGCGGAAGCGGCGGCGCGGGCGGAAGCGTTGGCGGGGCAGACGCTGGTGGCGCGGTGCCGTAACCGCCGCGTCAGAAAAAATTATATATTTTTGATTTTGATGATTCTCGGTATGGCTATCATCCCCTCTTCCGCTGGAGTAATCGTTTTTTTGTATTTGTGTACTTTTGTATGATTAATTAATAAAAAACTTAAAGCATGATTTGTCTAATTTGTCTTCATAACCCAGAAACATGACATAAACTTCACAGTAAAGAGATGCAAGGTATTTAGTAAATAATGAACTATTGAACGGGATAAAATAAAAATAATTGCAAATAATTGAAAAAAACGCAGAAAGCCATTTTGGTTCATTCAAAATATACAATAACACGGCTAATCAATGCACCAACAATACACAAAAATAATTCAGCAGGTATTTTCTTTTATAACTACTTTCATTGTGAACGCGCAAAGGTGTGAACGGCTTCGATATAGATATCGACATGTAAAGACTGACTCATTGAAATAAACCCTTGGCCAATAGATTGTTTAGCAATAGTCTAGGTTGCTACATAGCAAATAGGTGTATGAATCGAATAAAGCTAATCTGTTTTGGTATTTATAATGTTTTGTATTTGTAATCTTATCAAACAATGTGTTGCATTACTTTTATTTAATTCTTACATACACATTAGTTCTTACAATTTCGAAAGGAATATTTAGAATTTGCTTAAGTGTGAACGGTCGACGTGTTTAAAATAAGTCAGTTGATCAATATCATTGTAGGGACGGATTCAAGATTTTGAGTGATATTTAAGTAATAACATAACAGTGTAATAGCAAAGAGTTACACCAGTCTCTGATTCTCAACAATGTAAAGTTAATTTTTTCACATTAATTACAGATTTGTACTACATATACAACTTAGCTTATGGATAACTGAAGAAATGGAAATGCTTGAAACTTGTAGGACCCCGATAGGAAAATTAAAAACGAGTATCCAGGTTTTTTTTTTGTAGTGTTTTATTTTATTTTTATCGTACTTGACGAGTATTAAAGTAATTAATATTCTTGGGGTTAATAAAATAGTGTTCACTACGAAGAATATTTATTTGCATCGAAACATGCTCAAGTCGAATGGCCAATACGAACTGGACGTGTGAACAGGCTAAGACTTCCTAATTAAATATGTGAAACATTAGTGAGAGCTAAGAAATAAAACTAAGATTGCTGACAATAGAATAATGCGATGACGAAAGAGCTACAGCGCACGCGCCGCATTACTGATTCCTCTGTCTCACTGCAACCGTCCTTATAAATTCATATTTAAGATATTAGTGTAAAGCGATGATTATACCATTTATTCATCGATAATGAATATTAAACTAGCGCTTGTGTAGAAGAAGAGTGTAGGCGCTCCATCTAGGAAATAGGTCCTGCCCGAGTCTGTCCCTCTATACATTTTTGAAGTTATGCTTCTTTTGCCGCTTTATAAGAAAACGATGAGAGTCAATTTTTATCAGGATGACACCAAAATTTTAATACGAAGTTCCTTTGAAACTTTGATTTCTTTGATTTCTTTCATCAGATCAGGAAACATGTTATCATTCAATATTTATTAAAAACAAGCACCAAGTGCGCTGCAATACAATCAATAATGGAGTTTACAATTTTAACTGACAGAACATGGAGATCAGTAGTGTTTTTCATATTCAACGACTTAAATGCCTTAATATTGTCTATCGAATTCATATACTCAAACTCTAAATTAACATCAATAGGCAGAAAATTTTTCGTCAATAAGGATTCAGCAAGAGCGGGAGATGAATTGAAAGATTTGGTGGTAGAAAATGTAATGTCAGTAAACATTTTTCATAGGCTTCGGCAACTTCTATGTTTTTAGTAAAAAAAAAATCTTGTACAAATCAAATTATAATCACAATCACCGCTGTGCCGCTAAGGTAACATGCGCCACATGGCTAACTGACCATAAAAACACCCAGACCACCCAGTGACCGCTGACAATTGATTCCGCCGAAGCTGTCCTTAGCTGGCCAGGATAAACCAAGCCAGTATTTTTAACAAAATAAAATAATCAGCTGAATCACTTGTAAGGTTCGATAGTTTTAGAAGTTTACCCCTTAAAAATAGAGTTTATACAAGGCTCACGGTATGGAAATTTTATGATGGGTGAAGTTCAACGCGAGCGTTAGTCGAAAGTGTTATTAGAGTTTACTCCTTAAGAGTCGATATTTTAACACTGTGTACAATCGTAGCGTCGCCGAGCGGTCTAAGGCGTTGTTTTAACGCACCAGTCTCTTAGGAGGCGGGGGTTCAAATCCCAACATTGTTAATTTTTTTTTAATAATCTCAATTAAAAAAAAAATCATCTATTTAATATAATTGTGAAATAGATGTAAATAAACGCATATCTTATAATACTGAAAATCGCTTTTTTTTTTTAATTTTAATAAATGTAAATAAAGCGGCAATTATAATTAACACTCATCAAATTAGTAGGTGGTAACCAACTTCAGTACTAGATACTATGTATTATTTGAAATAAAAAAAGGATTGGAATTGGTAATTTTTTTAAGAGCTTAATTTGGATTTTACTTCTAATAGAACACTGGGGACGATAGGTATGGTAAAACTACTGATGACATGTTTTAACGGTTCGTAAATCACTTATATACCGACTTTCAAATAACGCCTTTTAGTTGCCACAAATCCCTTGACATAGTGATTAATAATAACAACAGCGTTGATATAATTATTAATAAAGGTGAAATAAATCAACTTTCTAAATAATGTACTAATGTATTACAGGTATATATATACCAGCTTATGCCCGCGGCTTCGCCCGCGTGGATTTTCAACACATTCCTTTATCTTATGTATCGACCGTTTACGATTTCAATCCCAATCCTGATTTCGATACCGATTTGTCTCACTTTTGACTTTGATCGCACTCACTCACTTTTAATTCATAACCCGGTCTCGGACTAAGTGATTAGGATTAAGAAGCCTCGTTCTGATTTCTAACCTCGGCACCGTTTCTTATTTCGATTCCGAACACGCTGTTGGTTCTAATTTTAATTCCACACTCGATTCCAACCATGGTTCCGTTCTCGATTCCGTCCTCATCTGGTCTCGACTTTCGATTCTGCTCTTTGTCTTGTTTGCAATAAAGGAACTTTTTTGCATTTATAACTCGATTCAGTCTATGGATCATAAAAAAGAAGAAATTTAAAAGCATCTGTTATGAATATCTAATTGTTAGTGTCAATAAATCCTTCATTAGATTGATCAGCCATATCATTTGTATCATATCGAAGATAACTTTTTCAAATACAAAGTGTTCTTTTCTAATTTGAAAAGCGTCAGGACAAACATTGCGAAAGACGAATTACATTTTCTAACTTTAGACGACAATTATGTAATTAATCGATCTATATTTTATATTTCTTTTTGAGGTTTTTAGTTTTGGCAACATCGAACAATACATTTTAATGCTTGCAATAATATAAAAAAATTGGTAAATGTCTTTATCACATGATTATACCAAATGAGCGTGAAAAGAAGACATAACCTAAAATTAATGAATTTACAAGTGAATTGTTTTTTATTTATACATTAGAAAAGTAAATTGATGGTTGTTATTTTTATTTATTACGATAGTATATTTATATAGTTTTATATTTTTGTAATAATAAAGTAGAAAATTTGATATTTTTAAATATTATATATGGGAAGAAATTGTGACCTCTCTCCCAAGAAAGTCGGTCAAGTACGCGATCTTTTGAAGTCTACTGAGTTATAGCAATATTAAATTGCTAAGGCGACAGGGGTTTCGAGAAGTTCTGTTAAGAATATAAAATAGAGTGTGGGTTGAGTTTGTCGCCAGAAAGGAAAGGGGCATGCGGACGCCGACGTATTACGACCCCAAGAACATGTAGAAGAATCAGAGATATTTGTGTCTTGAAAAAAGTAAAAAATGTATTATTTATGGTGCAGTTTAATAATACCAGTAAATCATATTAGAAATTTATGATAGCACTTTTTTATTAAAGGTTTGTTTTTCCGTCGAGTCTGTCCTTCAAATTTTAATGGAAAAATCAATGTTTAAAAGACCCAAAACAGGTGAGAAATATAAGCCCGACTGCATCATTCCTACTATTAAACATCCACCTTCTGTTATGGTCTGGTCTGTTATATCAAGAAAAGGGACAGCTCGCCTCTACGTCGTCGAAAAGCGATACGCCAGGATCAATACAAAAAGGTTCAAGAAACCAGGTTGATACCACAGCTACAAAATTGGTTTTCTGAAGGTGACAATCCAATTTTCATGCATAATGGTGCACATTGCTATACAGCTAAAAGCATAACAAGCTTTTTGCAGCAGTGTATTGGAATGTATTATAATTGTAATTGGAACAATGTATTGGAATGTCCTAGAAACTCTCCAGATATGAATTCCATTGAAAATGCCTGGGAGCTTCTGAAGAGAGAGATATAAAAATCACTGTAACAACAAAGAGAGAACTAATTGTAAAGTTAATTTTCGAGTGGAACCATAATCAACATCTCCAAAAAACTATCCAGTGTTGCATAGAAAGCATGCCTCGAAGAATTAAGACACTCATTGCAACCAAAGGAACAACAACGAAATATTAATGGAATAAGAGTGCACTATTAAAATTTGTGACATCTACAGATAATAAAATAATTCATTTCAATTTGTACTGTTTTATTCATAATACATTTATTTATTAATAAAAATATTAAAATGTTATAAAACACATACTAATTCACCAATATCTTGACTGTAAAGTTGAAAATATAGCGTTTTCTTCCATGGGTCTAATAATATTGCAAGGCATTGTAAAAAGCAGAGTTAGAGCATGCTAAATATTTCTGTGAATTATTCATATTGTAACTGAACCACATGAATAAAACGAAGTACTAAAACCCTATTTTAATTGTTTATTGTTCACAATTCGAGACATTATTTGTGTATCAAAATGGTTTGGTTTTAATTTCAGTTTCATGTAAGATAAATCTGCACCCAATGATACGATAGACACCATGCAAGTACAAAAATAAATTTAATAATTTTTAATATCTATTTATCTAGATATTTTTCCATTACTAACGAAATGTTAAGCAAGATATAAACGTATTTTCTTACCACCATTTCCATTTCCACGTGATAAATTAGTGATAGGGAGAAACGACAATAATAATAGTTCACTGTCATTTTGCCAACTTCCTAGTATAATTTCAATATCTGTCTCCGTGTTTAAGATCCATATGACGTGTGGTGAGCAATAGATTTTTTATCTCAATAAGTTTTGAAAATGTTTAAAATGTTAAGGTTTCCTTAAAACTCTAAATACCGAGCTTGTAATGCCTAAAGCATTTTCCACCACTCTCCGTTCTCTTGACAGGCGATAGATAAATATTCTTTCTACAGATCCACTCTGTCTCTCTTTGGAATGGTTTCATTGTGTATTCATTCAGTGTCAACGCTTTATTGCCAAGATTACATATGGAAGTTTAAACGCATATGGTATATGAAACGCATATGGTCATAATTTTTTCTTTGAGGTTTTTGTATAATATAGTGTGTTTAAAAATCTCTCCGTCCGAAAGTCTCTCTTGACAACCAATGAAAACATATCTAAAATAATAATCTATACCTATGAGAATAAATGAACGATACTAAACAGGTGTTTATATAATAACATATTTTCCGTCCATAGTACCTATATCGAGAAGAAAATTCTATTTATCTTCAAATTCTTGAACAATCTCCAGTCACTTCCGAGATGAGGATCACTAAATACGAGGATTGCTATTTATGTATCCAGAACAGGCCACAGACAGAACAATATTTAAAAAGTAATTACAACATTTAAAAATGGAACTCCTTGGCTATAGAATAGTTTGTTTTATCTAATTGTCAATTGTTTTACCATTGTGACGTCATTTTTTACATTGAGTCTCTTGATCACCATTGATTTAACTTGTAAAAAATTTTGTGTGATGATTTTTTACGATTTTCGGCGTGGGCTAACTCGAATACAGTGCATCGATCAATTCACTTCGACTTTTGAGGTTGACGCACCATCGAAAACCAGTGTATCACTGGTTTAGTGAGTTTAATCATGGGCTGTGTATGCTCACGGACGAATTTAAAGAAGGTCGCCCTAAATCGGTTATTGTAACACAAAATATCAATGCTGTATGAGAACTAATAATGCGAAATCGTCACGTTACATATCACGAAATAAAGGCGTCCTTGCACATAAGTATGACGAGCATACATAGGATATTATACGAAAATTTGACTGTAAAAAAAATGTGTTCGCGTTGATACAGCACAACTTGAGCATTGATCAAAAACAGGGTCGTGTCGATTGGTGCAAAAAAATATAAAAAATACAATGATGGTACGTCTAAATCTGTTCATAATATCTGTGTAGGTAATGAATCTTGATTCTATGCGTATGACGTCGAAACTAAACATCAATCAACGGTGTGGGTGTTCCAAGATAAGCGGAACCCAACAAAAGCGCTTCGTGCTAAAAGCACTTTGAAGCAAATGGTTGCCTGTTTTCTTGGTTAGAATGGACATGTGGTTACAATGCCACTAAAGAATCGTAAAATAGTTAAGTCGTAGTGATACACGACCATTGGTCTGCTCGAAGTCTTAGAAGAAATAAGAAAGAACAACCGACAATACAAAATTATTCTTCATCATGACTGTGCTAGCTAGCTGCCACACGTAGGCCGAAACAGCTCGATTTTTGAAAGTCAAAAGATCGAATTGACGGGTCATCCGCCTTACAGCCCCGATTCGGTACTCAATAATTTCTATTTATTCCCAAACGTGAAGAATAAATTACGTGGTCAACGTTTTTCGAGCGGCAGTCTGTTGATGCGTTAAAAATGCACTTTTTGAAAATACCTCGATCAGAATGAAAAAAGTATTACAAAAATTGGTTGCAAAGTAGACAAAAATGCAATTATTTTGCATGGGATCATTATGGCAAATATTTTGAAAATCAATAAAAACCGTATTAAATAATAGATATTTGTTTCTTTTTGATATTTGATATTGACACATAAATAGCAGCCCTCGTAGTATAATACTTAATTATATCCGTATTTTCTTTTCAGGAACCTATATCACATAATGAAAGCGAATCTTCACCAGCAACTTTACAAGACCTTTCATAAATGAATACTAAAAAACGTGTTGCAGAGTAATCTAATAATATGAACAAACAAGTAAAAGACCTTAATACCATTAAAATTCCAGAAAAACTTGCCAAGAACCCAAAAAAAAAAAGAAACAACGATGAAGAGTAAAATGAAATGTTGACCGAAGCATATAAAGTTCTTACTGAAACGTCTAGAGCTACTGACCTCTATGTAAATTATGACTATAACATGGCAAATGAATTAAAAAAGTACGTTAACCACTTTTTAATATACATCAAACAGGCAATAAATATTATCATTTTTGAGACTAATTTATGCAAGTACACTCCAATGTATGAGTACGCGATACAAAAAGGGACTTCCTGTTGAATTCCTCAACACCAAATTTAAATGATGAATTCTTCTCCAAAATGTCACCTCATGACAATTAATGTACAACAATAAATACTTAAATAAAAAGAAGTTTTTTGATGTTGCGATTCTTTACTCACCTTCACCCAATCCTTCAAAACTTCACTCATGACACCGCAAACTTCTGAGACTACTATGTATATGGATTATTTTGAAACTCTACAGAAACACTGTAAGATAGTGCAAGCGTCTCCAGTCGATCTAATATTATTTAAAAGCCCAACGCGTTGGGCTTTCGAACGTTGCAACGTTTAAAATGAAGGGTCTCAAAATTCTGAATCTAATATTCCAGGGCTTTCTCAAAATATCTCCTTTGTCACGTAATTCAGGGTCAGTAAAAAAACTTAGAACTTTATTGGTCTCAGAACAAAAAAGAAGGGAACAACAATCTATTGAGATGTTTTGAGAAAACAAATTTTGAACAAAATTGCGATATAATTTGTCCAAAAGAGCATTAGAAATTTTTTGGAGCATGTGCAAAATGACGAAGAAATTGCCAGAAAACCTGCAAATTAAAATTCAGACAGTTTTATTGAACACTATGACGGAAACTCGTGAGCAAATAAAAAAAATTACTACTGTTACAATTCCAGGACCTTCCTCAAATACTATTTACAACATTATAGGGGATACAACATTTAACCTTCCTCAAATAAATATAGTAATTATGTCACCTAATTAAATACAATGGCTGTCATATAGTAGGTTTTCGCTCGCCTACGTTAGCTCTCCTCGCCCCAAATTAACGGTTTCAAATTATTCGTATCCGCTGTAGTATGACAATATCAAATGGAATAAACTAAAAAAGAGCAGTGTGTGCTGTCTATGCACTTTTTGTCAAATGTAGATTCATATATGTAGTTATAGACAATTTAATAATTTGTAACAAGATCTAGAAGTAAGGAATATAAGATGTTTTTAAAAAAACACACCTTTCATTGACAACCATAATACATTCGCAAATTACTTTTCTGAGCACTCCCAGAGTGTTTTTCATCGGAAGACCATAATGCAAATTAGTTAGTATCTACTTGATATAATAAATACTTAATAAACATAAACAGCAATTTAAAAATCAGAAACAGCACTAGAACAATACCTTATAACATGCTCAAAAATGTGTGTTACGATCTTAATACGATTGAAACTAGAAAACAGCTTATGAAATGGCTACATACTATAAACTTAAAATGCCAGCATGTTGGGAAGATAGACAAATCGCAGGAAAAGATTGGTTGGACGAGTTTAGAAAAAGGAACTCCAATTTATCTTTCCGAAAACCAGTTGCTTGTAGTCTTTCAAGAGCTACATCATTCAACCGTTATAATGTCAGAATGTTTTATGACAAATTAGAAGAAGTAGTGAGGTTTCCAAGTTTTGGTGACGGTACTAGACTGGCTTGCCTTGATGAGACCAGTACAACCACGGTACAAAAACCGAAAACGGTTTTGGCTTCAAAAGGATCGAAACAAGTTAATAAAGTAACAAGTGACGAACGAGATACCCTTGTGACAACATGCTACTTGGTTTCTGCTACAGGTAATGCCTTGTCGCCCGCGATGGTATTCCATCGAAAAAATTTCAAACCACCTATGTTGAAGGAAGTACCTACTGGCACATTGGATTTGGCGCAAAGTACGGGTTGGATGAACTCTCAGTTGTTTCCTGAAATTGTAAAGCACTTCGTAAAGGTTCTTTCCATCGCTTTTTTATCTTTAATAACACTGCGTTACATAATTTTGGTACCCTCAACTATTAGCTAAATTCAATAGGTAATGAGTCATAGATTAAATGTTCAAAACATACGTGGTGTCCATCACGTCTAGTTTTCGAGGTACATATAAATTATCATATAATAATTATAAATGCGTATTATTTAGGCGTAAAAGAAACAGTTGCCGTTTTCGATGTATTGTACTTTTTTATCATTTTGTTTTGTTTAGTAATCGTTACTATTTTCGATAACGTCGACATCTTAGTACATATTTATTTGAAAATCCAATATAAATCCTGGACTAAGTAGTCGTCGCAATTGCTTAAATACACCAAATAAGTTTTGTTGCATTTGCGGACACTATATTGCGAAATCACAAACAAAAAATGTTTGCGAAAAAGTGAGAAGTGCATATTTACTGTACTTTGGACGTGCTATTAATCAAGATAAACTATGGACACCAAAGTTTTTTTTTGTGTTTCTTGCTATGCTACTCTCATATCTTGGTTAAATGGGAACAAGGTGTCAATGCCATTTGCCGAACCAACTTTATGGCATGAACCTAATAATAATTTAAATACTAAACCTACGAAATTTCATTTAAAAATTTTCGTGTACCACGTTACTGTATCACCATGTAACTTTTCGACTTTTCTTGTAATATATATACAACCCATTTTTTTAATATTTATACTTTCTTTATACTGACTTTACGAAAAATATTGTAGCATGTCTAGTCTACCACGAACGGTCATTTGACCGATTGAAAAATTCATGTTATTTATGACTATATTCTTCGGAAAGCGCACTCCTGAAATTGTTTTACTAGTCTACAATGTAATTCTGGATCCACAGTGGCGACAAAAGCGCGATAAGAACAAATGATCGTTCTTTGTACGACAGTACGGTCTGGCGATCCGAACAGAGAGCATCAAGTTTGCACAGTGTATCAATAAAAACTATTACGTGGTATTATGTGATACTTTCGACAAAGTCAACAGAGCTAGAAATATTTTATGGTATGATTTACAATATATGTTTTTTTTTTAATTTTGGCCTCAATGTTTTAGCCCCATTTTCTTTATATTTTTACATTTTAGGTTGTACTTTATCATTTATATATTCTTCCCCAAAAATGTTAAGACACTCGAGGAATATCAATTTATTAGAAAAAATAAATAATACAGACGAGGTTTGTTCGGAGAATGATCACAAAGTTTCTGATATCGATAATAATACAGCAGAAAATAATTGTCACTTATTTTATAGCGATACGGACGAAGAGAATATTTATATACAAAGAGGACCAGAAAGAAAGAGATTTATAGTTAGTTCTAAAGTAAAAATGAGGAAGAGATTGAAATTACTATGGACGGAACTGTTTGGCAAAAAATTAAAAAAGGGTCTAATCGTGGAATAGCACCGGTTTATATTATTTTCAAGGAAATATCAAGACCGACAGGATACGCTAAACGAAATATTATAAAGGGCAGAGTTGAGTCAGCATTTTTCTTGATTATTGATCATGACATGATTGAATGTGTAAGAAAATATGCGGAATTAAAGGCATTTCGACTGTTGAAAACAAAGTGGAAAGTACCTAATGCAAAATTGTATGTATTTATTGGACTTCTATATGCACGCGACTATATGAGATTAAAAATATGGATGTAGCTTGTTTATGGAATATGAAATGGGGACCGTCATTTTTCTCTAACGGCTCATAAGCCGAAATGAGTTCGGAGAAATCATGAGATTTGTTCGGTTTGACTACAGAAATCAACGCAGCCAACGCTTACAAAACGATAATTTTGCTTAGATCTCTGAAGTTTGGTACAAATTTATTCGAAATAGTCAAAATTGTTATAAACCAGGAGCATATCTAACTATAGATGAACAGTTGTTCCTACAAAGCACGTTGTAGATTTACTGAACACATGCCCAACAAACCGGACAAATTTGACACAAAATTCTGATTAGCTTCTAGTGTAAGTAGTAAATATATAGTAAACGGCTTTTCCATATTTGGGAAGAGATGAAGAAAGAGAATCAACGGTTTAACTTGGGGAGTTTGTAACTTTGAAATTAGCAGAACCATATACGGACCATAGGAGAAATATAACAGCTGAAAATTTTTTTTGCAAGCGCGTCATTAGCGAGTAAACTTCTAGCAAAAAAAAAAAAACACGCTTGTTGGAACTATCCGGAGAAATAAAAGAGAGCTACCAAAATTAGAGAGACAGGCAAAGGATAGTATGACACGCTTCTCAACAATATTATACAAATCAAATGATTTTATTCTTTCAGTTTATAAAGCTAAACCCAATGAAAGAGTATTGATACATAGTTCAATGGATTCGCCTGTTGAAATTGAAAAAAGTGACACTCGTATACCAGAGACAATTAAATTTTATAATAGCACAAAATTCGGTGTATATGTAACCGATCACATGGTCAGGAAATATAGTGTAAGATCTAAATCTCAAAGATGGCCTTTACAGGTATTTTTCAATATATTAGATTTAGCAGGGATAAATGCTTGGATTTTATATAAAGCAACGACGGGTGAAGAAATATTAAAACAAAAATATTTATTTCAATTGGCAGAAGAGCTTGGGACCGAATATCAGAAGGAGAGACAGCTAAGCAAAGAACGTTCATCAAAAACAATAATAAACATATAAAAATAATAAAAACTGCTACAGATTATTCTGTACGGAAATCTAGTCAAATAAGATATTGTAAAGTCAACAAGACTAACAAAATTTGTGTAAAATGTAAAAAATACGTATGTGGAAAATGTACGATACAAAATGCTGTACTTTGTAAAAAATGTGCTGAAAATGCATAATAAGGTAAATAAAACTTTCTAAATAGAAAAGCGAGGGTGGGTTTTATTGTAGCACCAGGAAAATGTCTTGTTTACTATCCAATTGGCTAAAATCTCTTTCTATTTTAAGATATATACTTTATTCTAAAGCAGTCATTTGACCGCTCTTAGGTATATATGAAATGTCAGTAGGTTTATTGTTAATGATTGCTACTTTTGCATTACTGACATACGTGGTTTTATAAAGAAAATTAAGCACAACATCAAGTATCTTGACGTTCTTTCAATATCGAAACTAGTACTTCACAGTGAAGAAATGCCTTTACCTCCTTCCAAAAATGAAATTGAGAGTTCAGAAAAGCCAGATTTGCCAAATGTTGTTAAAATATAATGACGAAAGCAGTGAAGATCCTGAGTTTTTACCTTCAATACGTTCTCTTGGCCATCCACATCTGACAAATCAAAATTAATTGAATGACTTGGTACGAGACTTAGATTTATCAATTAGACCAGCTGAATTACTAGGATCTAGATTGAAAGAGTGAAATTTGTTGTTTCCTAACACAAAAGTATCTGAGCAACGAAAACGTAATAAAGGATTGGCTTAATTTTATTCAAATTTTGATAATATATGTTACTATAACGATATAGAAACTATGATGAATGAGCTCGACATTCCTTACGCGTTTATTTATTGATGGTTCAAAAACAAGTTTGAAGGCGGTATTGCTGCACAATGACAACAAATATGCGTCAGTACCAATAGCATATTAAACTGTTTTACAAAAAACATATCAGAATATGAAATCAATATTAAATTTAATAAAATACAAAGATTACAGCTGGAAAGTATGCACTAATCTCAAAATTATAGTTATTTTGCTCGGATTACAGGGCGGGTTTACTAAATACTGTCGTTTTTTTTGTATTGTATTTAGGACAGCAAAGCCACAGAAAAGTACTATACTACAAAATAATGGCCAAGAAGGTCGGAATTTGTTTGATCGAAAATCTAATGCGAAACGTATACCATTATTAGATCCTAAAATGTCATTTTACCACCACTTCACATAAAATTTGGTTTAATGAAAAATTTTATCAAGGCTATGAATAAAAGGAAGATAGATGGCTTTTTATATTTAAGTATTTTCATTCATGTTATAAGTATTTTCAAAGTTAAATGATGCCAAACTCAAAGAAGGAGTATTTGTGGGACCACAAATACGCACATTGATAAAGTTCCGAATTTAGACAAAAACTTACAAACAAGAAACTTGATGCCTGGTTATCACTGAAAGCAGTCATAAAAGGGTTTTTGGGGAACCACAGAACCGAAAAGGCAGAACAGCTAGTAAGGACATGTTAAAAGCATACTAAAAGTTAAGTTGAAGAATGTCGTAAAAAATTCATCTTCTTCAATCCCATTTTTTTGTTCCATCTAATCTTGGTGCCGTCAGTGCTGAGCAGGGTGAGAAGTTCTACCAAGATGTAAAGAACCTTGAAGAACGATTTCAAAGCCGTTGGAACGCAACTATGCTAGTTGGCGTTTAAAACGAGAAGATCAATCAAAGCATAAAGGAAAAAGTTAAAGTTTCATGATACTTTGTATTAAAATTTTAAAAAGATGATTTTTTACCCAAAAGATAAACAGAATTTGATTAATGTAAGAAATTCTGGATTTCTGGATTAATGGAAGAAATTTAGTAGATTTCTATAAAATATGTTTTGGCTTTTTAGTTTTTAATATAATTTGGCACATTCTTACGGAAGAAAAGTGAGACGCGATGAAACGAAAACTTTTATGTATGTTTAATAAACGGTATGTATAAATAAGAAAACATAACATTTCAAAGCAGGTACTCGATTTTATTCGGAGGCTTAAAACATAGCTAAAGAAAACGGCATAACCGGAACCCAAACCCTAAATGAGGCAGAATAGTAAGTAAAGTCACTTACTATTCTGCCTCATTTAGGGTTTGGGTCCCGGGACTTTTCATAATTTTAGTTGTCTCGAGTCCCGGGACTCGAGACGAGACAAGATTATCGAAATTCATTTTTATTCTGAAATAATTGAAGGAGCATAGCGCCATCCGTAAGTTTATTGAATAACTACGTGGTCTGCTATATAACTACCGGTTAACTAATTGCCGTGCCGCATGGCGCCATTGTCATGTGACGTTTGGTTGGATTATTATTGTGTTTGTGTCGGTCAATCAGCTGAGTCAGTCAGTGAGTGTGTTGGTGAATGTGAATTTTTTTTACAACGGTGGGGGTGCTTTTGTGAAATCTACGACGTCCATAAACATGTAAGTTTAATGAGTCATATTTAATTCCTTTCCGTATTTCTTTCAAACGCGCATATTATTGCATCTGCGTTCTTTTTATTTTGTGGTGATACTCGTTCAACTCAACCCACCGAAAAAACATTATTTTAAAATTGATTATGGATTATTATTATTATTGTTGTTATAGATAGAGAGAGAGTCATTCATTATAACAAAAAACCTATAATATGAAGCGTGCACGTACAGCAAAAGTGTGGAAATATTATAAAAATATAAAGGAATCAACAGCACAGTGCTCGTTACGTCCAAAACAAATTTGGTGTAAAGGGTCGAATACTTCAGGCCTTGACAGACACCTCCAAAGAGTTCACAATATTTTCAGAAATCAACCGCCGGAAGAATCAACAACAGTCACACAGCCTGGGCCATCGGAATCAAAAAAAACTGAACAAGAAATAGAGCCTGAAATTACAGAATATGTTACAAAAAAGTCTTTGTCTGAAATAATTTCCCGCTTGGCGGCAGAGGATGGACTCTTCATAAGCGCAATCACAAACAGTAAATTCATTCGTGAGAGTATTACCCAGCGAGGTTATAAAATGCCTAAAAACGAGACTGATATCATGAAAATCGTCCTCGATTACTACGAAGAGAAAAAAGACGAAATCATTGAGAATTTTAAAGATTTTATCGCTTCTGGGGTACGATTCAGCCTTTCAGTGGACGAATGGACCAGTATCCGAAACCGAAGGTACTTTAATTTGTGTGTGCATGGTAAGGATGGAGGGGTTTCTAATTTGGGACTACTGTTTATTTAGATGTAGTCTTTTGTAAAAATCTTCTTAATAAATATTTCGAAAGACTAACGTGTTGGATTTTTTTAAATATATATTTTTTTGAGATATAGATACCCAAAGTAACGTAATCGTATATATTCCATTTCATAAACAAAATTCATGTAAACTAGTGCAATCATAAGATAGTAAACAAATTTTAAAAGTAATTAGTCGTCCGACAAAAGTTTTATTAATTCTAAGCATAAAACATAAATTTACCTTTTACCTATAATGCACAATGAAAATAATATTTTAATAAGGCTCAACTCTATTGGCGATGCAAAGATTATGCGCACGCCTCTAGTGGCGACATTTAGAAGCTGTCTAAGAACGACACTTTGTTTGTTTATTTGTTGAGATTATGTTTAGATTATTCAGATGGATCACGATTATATACGGAAACCTTTTGCTAATAAAAGCAGAAATACGAAATATTGTTGCGTTCCTCAATGTAGTACTTATGGAGATACGGGGATAAGTTTTCATTTATTCCCAAAAGACAAAATTATGAAGAAAAAATGGAAGACTGCTTTAAGAATAGGCAAGCCAATTTCACCATCAATGAGAGTTTGTTCTCATCATTTTCAAGCTTCAAACTTTTTTCCAAACAGTAAGTATAATTATGTTTTAATTATTTTATTGTACATAAATTATATGTATATGTATTTCATAAGTTATTCATTTAGTTTACGCTAAGGCCAGTTTCTCGTCAGATAACGAGATTATGTTTATTGTTCCAGATTCTAAAAGGCAGAAGTTGTTTCCTTATGTCGTACCGTCTCAGAATATTCCTAAAAGAAGCTCCGATAAAGAAGTACCATTAGCCCAAAAAATAAAATCAATTGCTCGAGAAAATAGGGCTGATATTAGACACAGGAAAATAGTGGAATCAAATAAAGAGCTTGGACTTGCTATTGAGAATGAAGAAACTAAATTTGAGGATGGATTTGAGGACAATAATATAACTGATAATAACAGTCATCATGTCATGACTTCATCGACACAAGTCAATTTAGTGGATTACAGAAATTATCGTCCCCGAGAAGATTGGAGTATAGCTGATATTCTTTGTGACAAAGAACCTTTGGAAAAGTGCACTCAAATAAATTTTCTTCCTATGTGGGAAGACGATAGATCAGCTTTAAAGCAATTATCCCTCTCAGATTTACTCAGTAGTGATATGTATTTATTTACTTTTAGGGTATTCATTCAATAGAACTTTTAGAAACATTGGTGACTTGTGTTAGTGAATTGGCCTTAGATGCTCCAACAAATAAGAAAATGTTATCTGTAAGAGACAGAGTTATTTTGACAATGGTAAAATTAAACAAAATATGTCATTTAGAGCCATTGGTGTTTTGTTTGGTATAAACAGGCAGACATGTTCTAATTATTTTAATAATATGTGCCCCATGCTGAGTAGAGTACTCAAAGTTGTTATTCCTTGGCCTGATATTGAAATGATATGTAGCAACCTACCTAAATCATTCCAAAATATAAAAATACAAGAATAATATTAGACTGTGCTGAAACTGTGATTGAAAATGTAAATGTTTAAAATGTAGAATATTGACATACTCTCAATATAAAAAACAATACAGCGAAGTTTAATATTGGAATAACTCCTTCTGGCCTTATAACTGAAATAAGTGCATCTTATGGTGGTAGAGCATCAGATAAACATATTGTAAATGAATCAGGAATCTTAAATAAATGCGAGTTTAATGATGGAGTGATGGTGGATAAAGGATACAGGATTGAATCCGAGTGTAATGAAGTTAGTTAAGGATATTAATTGAATAGTTAGTACAAATAACATTTGAATAATTATGCAATGTATTTACATATTAATGTTCTTGTTACAGCGTCTGCTTCAGCTTGTTAGGCCTCCTTTCTTGAGTCAGAAAAGCAGATGACCAAAGAAGATGCAATCCGCACTGCAGAGATTGCACGGGCAAGAGTGCATGTTGAGAGAGTGATACAGAGATTACGACAATATAAACTTCTATGTGGACCATTACCATGGTCACTGGCATTATTTTGATGATATATTAATTATTGTTGGTGGTCTTACAAATTTGGGTCCACCAATTATTCACATTGATAAATTTATGTAGTTATTGAAAATTATACCTAAAAAGCGAAACAAGGGAAGCTTATGAATCGGAAGGGTATTGTAAGAGTGGCAATAAATTTTACAGTGAATAAATAATTTAGTACACAGAGTTGTATTTATTTTTATTCAAATTCAGTCATAATTTGATCCATACTCGTTAACTATTCTAGGAAGAAATTTCTCAAAATAAACATTAACAAGACATACACAAATTTTCAAAATATGATTTTCATCAAATGAAACTCTTCTTACAGCTAAATCCTTTCCTATTTCAGAGTAAACTAAATAATCGCATTCTGTAATACCTGACAATAACATACCTACTTGCATTTGCGTATAATGTTGAGTATTTTTTTTCAAATTTTGATATTTATCTAATATAGGAATTGCATTCATTTCTATAAGTTCATCTGCAGTTAAGCGAGTTCCTTCCTTTAATGTCTTAATCTCAATATTTCTGAGAAAATTTCCATCTTTATCCATGGCACTCTAGTCTAGACTTGCAGAAAGCCATGGTAATTCTGGTCGAACCAGCAATCCAGACCCTAAAATCATGCAGCTATAATGCTCTGCATATCTCTTGCGAATGCTTCACAACGAAGGCCTCTGATAGTATCTTCATTCCCAAGGAAATTAATGTGAGAAACCTCTTGATATCTTTTATCCCAATCAGCATTTTTATTAGAATAATAAGTAAACTGGGCTCTCGCTTTGGAGGCTGTTAATCTTACTTTTCTAGCTTTATGCCAAGGAGTGCCCTGCTCAGCATTGATTATTTCTGTACTTTGGTCTAATGATACAGCTACATATCTGTTGTAAAATTCAAATTCATTTACTTCACATGTCTTCAACTTTTCTTCAGTCAGTTTTCTTAATACATTCATTATCCGCCACGAATTAAAAGTCAATAGTTTTTCAGGAAATTTTGTCTTGTCTACACTTTTACTAACTACCTTTTCACCATAATCAACAACTCCATCACCTCTTCGCATTAGACTTGTAAATAAAGAATATTCACTGTTTGGTGTGCCTAAAATAAATAATATAATTATGTAACTGTACATTCAATCTGCAAATATAATATTTTTTATCAAATTGATGTTTTCCAGGTAGGTGCCATATACTCTTATGTTTTACAAGTACTTTGCATTAACTTCATTCTCCAACGACTTTCCATCTCTTCAGTAACTTCTGGCATTGTTTTCACATAGATGTCCCTCTGTCCTTTCACATGGCACATTTCAGACAATGATTTTGCTTCATATTCCTTCAATGCTGTAGTTTTAAGTGTACCCCATTGTTTCTCAATGTCCGTACAACTCAGGTCTTCCAGATCTGCTTCCTCTGTTCTGAAAAAGAGAAAAATAGCTAATCATTTACAATTATGGTCTAATTTTAGTACTTATATAAGTAATTTACATTATTTATTACCTGGCTGTAAAATTGTTACAGACAGACAGCCGGAGTAAATTAAGTACCTACTTTAACATTTATTGTATTCATAGTGCATATGGATGAGGTAGGACAAATTGATATAAAAGTAGTTGATCAATTCACAAACCTTGAGAGATAAAGCATAACAGCTAATATGTGTTTACATTTCTCTGAAGCTCCAGCAGGGCAATCGCAGACCTTTGTTACTTCTTCTTCATTATCGCCAACTAATCTATTTCCATATTCCTGAGATACATCTATCCACAGTTTTATAATGGCTGGATGTTTGGAATTTAATCCCGACGTGCGTAGTACCAGTGCTTGTACGTGAATTATGTTATTATTTTTCTCTTTTTTTCCAACCGAAATCAGTATTCCACTGCGTAATAATTCTTCACCAGAACGCATTGGTTTTGTGTATCCTGCAGACGCATTTATTACATCGACTATTGACAACATAATTATTGTCTTAAACAGCAAAATGCCACATAGATCTGATTTGTATTTAATATAACTATGTTTTTCCCTGACGTTAACTGTATCGAAAACTGTCAAAGTGTCGTTCTTAGACAGCTTCACAATTTTGACACTAGAGGCGCTAGTTAGAATCTTTGCATCGCCAATATTTTGAGTAAATACACATTTGTGTAAATATTTAACTAGGATGCTAAAATAAACCCATATTTTCGAAATAAGACTAAAAGAAATACATATAGTGCTTTAAATGGTATAAAACGAAAAATTACGATCTGCAAATTTAAACGTTTATATCTCAAAACTGTCCTTTTGTTTGTTCTGTTAGATAGACCTAGGGTTGCCAACCATGCTTTATAATAACGTATCCTACTTTATTTTCGGTAATTATACTTATACTCCTACATACAATTATATTTTCAACCTTTATTGTGATACGTAAAATAAAATACTCAATATGGGTACTTAACGATTTATAATTACCGAACGAAATGTTAGATGTCAGTTGTGAATGTGACAGAACAGGTGACATTCTGACATTTGTCATAAATGAATGAGTGACCTCACTCATTATCGATGAAATTGTACAAAAAAAATTCCGTTGGTTTTGTTTATAATTGAAGAATGTATTTTAAGGTAAATATTAATACTTAAAATGACGAGTAATTCTGATAGCGACACACCAGTGACTCCTAAAAAAGCTAAAGTAACCAAAGTTTTACAAAAGTATAAACCTGGGAAAAAAAAAATTGGTTGCCTGTAAAGTCGGTATACGGGCGAAAGTTTTACGTGACAACGACTTTGAGTGGTAAAATCATTTTAATGTGAATATTCATTCGTATAGTAGGAAGAAGGATGAAATAATAGTAACAATTTAAAACATTTATTTATACAAAGAATTATATTTAAAACATTAATTTATACAAAGAATCTCGCACTGAATTTCATATTAACAAAATTTTATTTTTACCTTTACACATACATACGTATTTATATACAAATATACATACAATAACTTGCAATACATTTGCGTACAATGAAACAGCGTTTACTACAACTTAACTTGTTCCTATCTGAGTGGAAGGGACGCGTGCCTTTCACTTTTTATGTCTGTCTCTCTCGCTCTTAGGCGGGCTAACCATGCCCGAGTGGAAGGGACGCGTGCCTCTCACTCGCTCTCATTGTGAGCGCATAACGTGAGCGGAGCGTAACGCAGTTTCTTGAAGTGTCACCCGGCAAACCAATTTATAAGACGTTGTCACGTCAACAATACAACTGCATAACAAGTGATCTTCAAAATAAAAGTAATGCAAAATGTATAGCTGGCATTGGACAGGTATGAAAATTTATTAATGTGTACAAATATTCTTAAAGCTACGTTGCTTCTCCTTTCGTATAGTTATATAATATTTCGTATCGTATATTAAGTTACCTAACCTAATTCATAAGGTTTATTACATCTTGACAAAAAAAAAAGTCACCAGTTTGTATATGGCAGGACTTTGTATTGAAAAGTTTTAAAACAGTTATAGTTTTACATATTTAAAATTTAGTTTGCATTGACAATTTATACATTATTTTTAAGCATGAGCATAGGATATTAGTTTCAATGTTTCAAATTCTATGAGTTATCTTAAAAATAATCTTGTTACTTGTTATTATAATAATATTAAACAAATATATTTTTCATACTAATTGTATGAATTCTGAAATGTTTATATTCTCAATCACATAACTGTTTTTGGATAAAATTATATGAAGAGATAATTTAGTATCTGTTATTCAAATGAAGAATAGGAAATTCATGATTCAGAATTATTTTGAAAATGGTAATGGTTTAATATGGTGGTGGTCTTAGTTTTTGTTTTTCTCTTTTTATAGATTAAACAACATCAAACTACTCAAAAGCATAAGATGAAAACGGAAATGAAGAAAACATCTGGTGCATTACAAAATTTCTTACAACAAAAACTAAATCAAGATGTCAAAGATCTAATGATGATGAGAATATTACAGCAGCGAAATTAGCATTGAATTTTCACACTGTGAAGCATAATTTATCTTATAATAGCATGGATTGCCTAAATAAATTAAACAAAATTGTATTTGTAGATTCCAAAATGCCTAGTAAAATACGCTTGGCAAGAACTAAAATGGAAGCTTTAGTGATAACAGTGTTAGGTTCATATTCTGTGGAAAGGGTAATAAATGATTTAAATGATGATGTATTTTTTGTCTCAAGACAGATGTATCAAACAAAAAGAATATTAAGTTATTTCCTCTCGTAGTGCAATATTTTTCAAAAAATGAAAGGATCCAAAATAAACTGATAGATTTTTACGAAAATTCTAATGAATCTTCTGATGGCATGTTAGAAGCTATTAAGAAGTCTATGAATTCCCACAACCTATCATTCAATCAAGTATCAAGTCTCGGTGCAGACAATTGCAATGCTAATTTTGGCATTCATCACTCACTGTATACAAATATTAAAAAAGAAGTACCAAACATAATAAAAGGCAACTGTTATGCACACATTGTCCATAATACAGTGAAACATGCTATGGGCTACTTGATTTGTGACAGAAAATATTGTTTTAAAAACATAGTCATTTTTCGGTATCTGCTTGTAGAAGAGATGATTTAAATAACAAATGTTTTTATGGTTGATGGTGAATTTCACGAAATAAAACGTCATACTGGAACACGTTGATTATCACTACTTCCAGCCATTGACACCCTTTTACTTAATTGGGCACCAATATGTAATTATTTTATAAGTTTAAGTAATAATTGTGCAATAATTATTCAATAATTATTAAAACTGAATGATCAACAAGATAGGGAAGTTGTAGAAATTTATTTGCACTTTACAAGCCACATGCTTAATATATTTCATAAAACGATAAAACGTCTGGAAGGAAATGATGTGACTATACTAGATGTCTATAATATTATAAATATATAACAAATGAATTAGAACAAAGAAAAAGTGATTAGTACTTTGGTTATGAATCAAAAATGAGATTAGAAAAAATTCAAAAGTCATCACCCGAAACATTCAATACAGTTATCAGTAATTTTTCACTTTTTATCGCTATGAGCTTAAATTATATTATATTGTAAAATGGTTTGATTGTAGCGAAGATAACTGGCTTTCAATACTTCCTAACATGTCTATGAAAAATGAAATAAAACTTGAACATTTTGAAATGTTATTAACATTACATTATTATTATTACAAAGGCTTATTATTATTATTACTATTATTATTATTACAAAGGTTATTACAAAGGCCACATTACAAGACAGATTAAATATTAAAATGGACGATATGTATTCCGAAATTATAAGACTTAAAGAGATCCAAAGAAAATTCACCGATGGTGATAAAGAATTTTCAGTGAAAAGTACAGTTGAAAAATGGCAATATATACTTAAAAATGCATCTGATAACTTACCAAATATAACAAAAATTATTTCCTACCTACTCTCCATTCCCGCCACTTCAGCTTTCACTGAAATAGGTTTCTCAGTAATGAATCTGAAGTGGTGAGAAGGGAGAAATAGAGCATCAATAAATTTAATTAAAAACGGTTTATTTATTTAAATTTAAATGTTGAATGTCAAACAAGCTTTGCAACATTTAAAGACAATAAAAAATTGTTAGCATATGCTAAAATCACACAAAAATACTTTTTTAAAGCAATAAAAACATAAAATTTGAAAAATACTTTTTTTTCTTCCTAATACTTTATTTTTTCCTATCCAAACCAGTTTATAAGTATTTTTTGTCAAAAAAGTTGGCAACCCTAGATAGACCTGTCTTCCATTAACCCCTTTATTTATCAAACCGGCTACAGATGGCGCGATTTGCATAAACTTGGCTAGGAACTGAACCTGTGCGTGCAGATTCCAACCAGTTTCAACAAGTTCCGTTACGGGCGGCCGGTCGGCTACGCAGTTATGTCAATTGAGCATATTTTATGCTAGATTTGGCTTATTTTTACGTTGTATAGCATATTTATTTGTTGTTTAGCATATAGCATATTTTTTTAGGATATAATTATTTAATAAAAATTTAATCATGAATTAAACGACCCGATTTAATAATGACTAAGCGTGCGTTCCAAAACAGGGTAATCATTTCTCTGACAAAAATCTGTCCCTATCATACTTGTTAGTTGGTATGAAGGAAACACACTCTTGTCAGAGTATATTTATCCTGTTTCGGATCGCAGCCTTATTAAAATTAACTTTGTCATTGTTGGCACCCCTCTCTATTCTGTCGCTGTGTGTGTGATGGGTTCACACAGGATTAGCGCAAGCGATTTTTGTAATATTATCGCAGCAATTTTAATGACCGACTAATCAGAGGCCGTGAAAATGGCAGAAAGTTAAACGCTCTCTACTGGGATTCCCCAACAAATTTCATTCAAGATACCATGGACAAACAGCATCTCTTCACTTCCTCTTTCTTATACAGAAAGAAATAAGATAGAAATAGACTATTAATTATAGTGCGTATTTACTACTGTAAATTGAATTGAAGAAAAGTTCTTACAGTTTATAAAAGTTTCCGTGCATTTATAAAGTAGTTGATAGGCGTTAATATGCCACCTAAATACAGTCAGTATTACCGGTCACAGTGGGAGCAAATGCTAGATTCCAAAGATTGGTTACAACCTGTCGAAAATGATTCTACGAAGGCCTATTGTGGGCAATACTGCAAGTGCGAGATGATTGCGAAAGTTCATTGTTTAAAGATACATATCTCATCAGTAAAGCATAAGAAAGCTAAAGAACCAGTGAAAAGTCAAAGAAAAATAATTTTCCTAAAACAAAAAAGGATCTGAATACACAGAGAGTAGAATCTTCACTAGCTAAGCAATCGTTTCACCAAGGATGCGTATAGCAAGACCTAGTCCATCGATTCCTAGATTCGCGTTCCAATATAATGTAATTCGTATTACGCGCAAATTTCATTTCGGGCCCAGACGAATAGTAAAATATTTTAAGCGGAATGCGCGGGAGCGCGAGGTCGATGGGAGTCCGCTCTGTTCGCAAAAATGAGGTATGAATGGTGGAAGCAATCTAAAAATTGTACCATCTCGATTAAAAAACAAAAAGTAATAGGCCATCTTAAATTGTGTAGTTATATTTCTTTATAAATCAACGAAAGTGGAGCCTTATCCGATAATGCTAATCTCACTCACATATTTTGTAAAATATGATTTTAAAAATATTATACTCACAGTTTCTGTTTTGTAAACATCTGTCAGCAAGGACACGTTATGGACCATCGCACACCTGTTATGCACTGTTGCGCACTAAAAGTGCTGACTGGATTCGCGATGTTTACTAGTCGATTTTAAGTTGAAGACTCTATGCCGCGTCTCCATCAGGAACGTCTGTACCAGACGAAGTGGAAGGGATAACCCCCTCAACCCCGCACATCACCGCGGAGCGCCCACTCTTGGCACATGCATCGCCATTGCAGTCGGTTCAGTAGTTACAAGTAAAACTCTGTAATATTTTAATAAACTAATTTATAAGAAAATTGCATTTTTTTGGATCCTCTTGCCGCAGCCTTCGTAATTGGATACCAGTCGGTAGGATACTCACGAGTCATTTCGTGGGCAACATAACTTTTCTAACATCGGAAGTGCAAGCTCGCGAGTGGTCCGCGTGGCTTTCACGCGCGCTTCCCGAGTATCCGAATCTACCGTGCTGTGGCCAGGAGCAATATCCAGACATCGATACTGCAGAGGACCAAAATGCATATGTGAGTACTTTAGAGTCGTTCTAGAGCTTCTTCCTCTTAATACGTAATCCTTTTAATTTTCCAAGATTTTCTATCCAAGGCAATCGAGGAACCCTAGATTAGATTTTAGCGCTAGAAGAAATTTACAAGATACGAATAAAAATTTAGAGCATATTTTAGAAAATATCATCGATATCTAATTCAAATAGTACATTAACGATGGATAAAGCAGAACTAATTTTCAAGGCTCTCCGCTTAGTTCCCGAATTCGATGAGAATGCAAATGTGTTAACGCGGTTTATAAAACTATATGATCAGTTAGTCGAAGAATTAGTTACTGAAGATTCTAATAATCTAACAAATTTATCACTCATTAATGGTATTTTAAATAAAATTACGGGTCCAGCCGCTCGTTTGATAAATTCGAACGGTATCCCGGAGAATTAGCAAGGCATTCGTACAGTATTAGTGAATAATTTTGCTGATCAACGCGACGAGACATCGCTTTACAACGACCTTACGCTTTTAACACATGGATCGTCCACCCCACAAGAATATTACGAAAAGTGTCAAAATTTGTTCAGCACAATTATGACGTATATTTCCCTACATGAGACAGTGGCAAGCACAATTTCCTCAAAACGCGAGTTATACAAAAAGCTTACACTTCAAGCTTACTTAAGAGGCCTCAAAGACCCATTAGGTTATCGTATCAGATGCATGCGACCGCCAAGTATAGAAAAAGTGTTAGAGTTTGTCCATGAAGAAATTAACACCTTATACTTGTAACGCCGCAACTGAAACCTACCCGAAAAAAATCGGTAAATCAGTTACTTAAATCGAATTTTAAACAAGATCATTTTCCATTTCAAACAATCTCATCACGTCCGTTTGCTTTCAATACGCCGATCCAATCACGACCAAACCCTATGCATATAGTTCAGAGGCCACCACAATCGTGGAGACCCAATTTTAATCAAGGTCCAAGATATCAAGGTCCAACGCGTACTCAGCAAGTGTTTGCTTCTCACCCGCCTAACTATAACCCACGAAGCAACATATTCAAAATACCTCCTAGAAACGTAATCCCTAGTAACACACAGCCGATGAGTGGTGTAAGTCAGTACAATACAAAGCAACTGCCACCTAGCGGACATGACTGGACCAGACATGGTAATCCACCTCCTAGTAATTATTTCAAAACTAGGGAAATTAACTTCAATGAATTTTATGACTATCAATACGACCCTTACACATATTATTACACCTACCCCGATATTTATCCTTATGAACAAATGGAAAATGACACATGCGAAAGTACCTATCACAACGAAACGCAACCATAAGACTCCGAAACAGAACATTTAAATTTCCCAGTCCAAAATTCTAGCGAACCCAACTGTTCATATAGCAGTCAAGATTTTCAGGAAACTATAATATCAGAAAAACCAAAATAGAATTAAATTTACAAACTCAACGACAATTGCACTATATAAAAATAGCTAATCCTCCATTAAGATTATTAATAGACACCGGTGCAAACCAGTCGTTCATCAACCCCAACTCTATAAGAAACTATTAGGTTGAATGAAACCTACCTTGAAAATATGAACCGTTCGAGGTGATTAACGTACACGCCACGACCCGGAGCGATTACGCAATCGCAGTGATCGGAGCGATTACGTCTTCGCAGAATTTAATGACGATAGTGAGTTAACATTCTTCATTTATAAATTTCATAATTATTTTGACGGTTTAATTGGTTTGGATTTTTTGGAAAAATGGAATTCAAATATTGATTTGAAAAAGAAACTATTAATTATAAAGAACGCTAAAAATCCTATAGCAATTTACGACTCGCGTAACTGTAATTTATACGAAACTATAATTCCAGCGTTGTCTTCTAAATTAATTCGAATTCCGATTAACACTGAAACCGGTAACGTATTTGAGCCGAAACAAAATCTATTTCAAAGTGTTTTTTCAATCCAATCAATTATTCACGAATGATAAAACATCCCAAAAACTGAATTTAACGTAGAATACGGACATTATGAATTTTTAAGAATGCCGATGGGGCTGAAAAACTCTCCATCGACTTTTCAACGAGTGATGGACAATATCCTTAGAGGTCTACAAAACAATATTTGCCTAGTTTACTTAGATGATATTGTCGTTTTCAGTACGTCGCTACAGGAGCATATAATAAATTTAGAAAAGTTTTTAAAAGATTGAGAAAATCTACTTCAAAATCCAAATGTAGTAATCAGAATTTTTGAAATTAGAAACTGCCTATTCAGGACATGTGATCAGTAAAGACAGTATCAAACCTAACCCTGACAAAATTGCGACAATACAAAAATTTCCCTTATCTAGAACTGCCACCGAAATTAACCGTTTCTTATGATTATTAGGCTATTACCGTAAGTTTATCCCCGACTTTGCACGTATAACTAAACCTATGACTCAGTGCTTGAAGAAGGGATCTAAGATAGTACCGGGAAATTCAGAGTATATAAAATGTTTCGAAAAATGAAAACTCTTCTAATTAACGATCCTATTCTTCAATATCCCGATTTTTCGATAGATTTCATACTGACAACAGACGCGTCAAATTTAGCTATAGGCGCGGTGTTTTCTCAAGGTGTTATAGGTTCGGACAAGCCCATCGCTTATGCTTCCAGAACTCTAAATACGAGCGAGATTAACTATAGTACTATTGAAAAAGAACTTTTAGCTATCGTATGGGCCACCAAATATTTTTGCACCAATTTATTTGGACGAACATTCAAAATTATCACTGATCATAAACCATTGCAATGGGTTATGAATTTAAAAGAGTCAAACTCAAGGTTTACTCGTTGGAAGTTAAAACTAAGCGAATTCATTTTTCAGTAGTATACAAACAAGGGAAACGGAATAAAAATGCAGACGCCTTGTCCCGTATCGAATTTAATAACAACGAAGCCAATTTCTTGGCAGTCAACCCATCGGAAAGACCACCTTCATTATCTAACTTCAGCACCCTTACAGCCCACACAAGTATTGAAAACCCTATTTTAGAAGTTCCGATATCCGACGAACCCTTAAACAAATTTAACAAGCAAATAGCATTAAAAAGCGGCCAGTTGTAACTAAACCATTCGAGACGCACGCCCGAACTTCGATTCAACTATCTGAATGTAATATCAAGATAGACACCATCAATGCCATAAAGGAATATGTCAATCCTAAGGTTAGAACTGGAATTTTAATCTACCCCCCTTTAGCAATGTATAAAATTATACCCGTGATTCGAGAAAACTTTAAAAGCTCATCCATGAATCTTACCTTGACAAAAACGGAATTAGAAAATATTAAAGAGTACTTACGACAACAAGAAATCATTAAGAAATATCATGAAGGTAAAACTAATCACCGTGGTATAACTGAATGCTACTTAGCCCTATCTCATAAATATTATGGCCAAAATGAAAGAAGACATCACGAAATACATTAATAGCTGTAATATCTGTGGTCAAGCCAAATATGACCGCAACCCTATTAAGCAAAACTTCTGTATAGTTCCACCTCCTACGAGGCCTTTTGAAACCGTTCACCTTGATGTCTTCACGGCACAAAATTAAAATACCTAACTATCGTTGACACATTTTCCAAGTATGCACAAGTTTATTATTTGAGAGACAGTAGTGCTGTCAGCGTTATTTAAGCGTTTATGTTTTAATTTTACACATCATGGCGTTCCAATAACAGTAGTCACTGATCAAGGTCCCGAATTTACTAATAATCTCTTATCAGAATTCTAAAACTTCACAAAATTCAACATTATAAAACTTTAGCACATAGTCCTAACGATAACGGGATCATAGAGGTTCCTCCACACTATTAGAGCATCTTAGAATATTGAGTCTAGAACAACGCAACGAACCTGTAACTAACCTCATGCCGTATGCTGTATTAGGTTACAATAGCTCGATACACAGTTTCACGAGATGCCGACCCTTAGAACTGATTACAGGGCATTTTGACCCCCGTGATCCATCAGATATTCATATTTCTGAGCATCTTCTACAGCAATATGTACAGGACCACAAAAAACGAATGACTATAATATATGATATGATTTATGAGCCGCCTTTACATGGTCGTACGGAACTCACCGAAGCTAAAAATAAAAATAGGGAACCCGAAAAGGTGTACACCCCCGACCCACAAATATTCATAAGCAACCCCACAGCCAGCAGTCATAAATTAGCACCCCGATACACAAAAGACACTGTTTTAGCCGATCTCCCAATTCATATCTATACTAAAAAGAAGAGAGGTCCGTTGCAAAATCCCGCCTTAAAAGAGTCCCTAACAATGCACAATTGTTGCAGAACCTCCTGATTCTACACATCAGCCTCCACCTGGCACGGACCCAGGAGTTGACTCTTGATAGCTTGGAGGATGGACCAGGCCTTCTTCCTTTTAGACTTGGACCAACAGAATTAATAACTCATTATCACTCATTCCTACAATATACCAATCTAAAAGATATTCACAATAAAGTCGAATCAGTAAAATCGCAACTAAGCGAACTTAGGCCTCAACTCAATAATAAAACTAAGTTGCTTTATGAACCTCACATCAACTATCTAAAGAACAAACTTGAAGAAATCTCGAAGCAGTTGCAAACCTTCGAGCCAAATCAGATCAAAAGAGTAGACTTGTAGATGGCTTAGGCTCCATCATAAAAGGTATTTCTGGCAATCTAGATCAAACTGACGCGATAAAATATAATAAACCATTAAAATTCTCCAGGATAGCGAGAATAAATTAGAATCCGAGTTTAATATTCATATTAGCTTATCAAAGGAATGGATGTCGCATTACTCAAAATTACTGAGTGATATCACTGAAAATCAAATTAAAATATCCAGTACTTTTAACTTAATAATGAATAGTAATAGTAGTACGGAAACAGAGCTAATAAAATATGTCCATCTGGCACAGTATCTCTTAATATTAAACGATAACGTTGAAAGTCTTTCAGACGTAATGCATAAACTGGAATATACAATTGCACTTATTCACGCAAAAAGCACACCTCACTCAACGTTCAGTATAAACTCTTTTAGAGACATGGTAAATAAAATAAAAGCCTTATACCCAAAAAATTCTATCCCTGATATAAATCTCCATGAGTACTATAACGTGATTAAACTAGGATCATATTATGCAGGTGAACATGTAGTTATAGTGGTTAGGTTCCGATTACCTCGCCTGAAACCTATAATCTTTATAAACTATCCATTGTTCCTAACAAAGATAATGAAGCATTAATACCAAACCTACCCTACATAGCAATTGGTGAACGAGACTCTTTGTACATAGAGACAGAATGTCCAAAGTTGGATTCATGGTTCCTCTGCGAGAGAAAATTGCAACACCAAACCGAGTACCAAAAGGATTGTGTCCAACACCTAGTCACAGAGCAGAGACTTACCAAAGATTGCCATTTTACTTCGATCACCTTAACTAAAGAAGCTATGGAACAACTCGATGAGAAACATTATACATTAAGCTTCCCGAAACAAACAAAATTCAGATATCCTGCGGACAGGAACAATTCAAGACCCTTTAGGAAGTTACTTAGCAGCCATCCCACTTAACTGCTTTATAAAACTCCAGAATTCACTATTGCTAATTCGAATAACCATATCAAAGGACACGCAGTAAAAAGAATGAATATACCAATCCTGGAAGAAACTTCATCTCGAAAGCAGAAAGCTGTTATAACGTTGGACTCCAATAACCTCAAGAGCCTACATGAAATAAATACTCAAATATCCCTGCAGTCACATGTAAAGCTTAACCCAGTAATGCCTAGCGTGTCCATATGGACACAAAAATATGGGTCTGCTAAAATAATTTTGGTGGCAAACCATTATTTGTTTAGAAATATTTAACTGGTCATACTGTGCTATCAAATGTCAAAGTTTTTTTACATGTCATTGATATGTCGTTTACAAATCTAAATTCGCGGGTAAATTCATTCAATTCTCACCAAAGTCAAAAACGGCGGAAAAAATGGACCCGAGACGAGAGTAAGTAACATAATTTTTAAATTATTTTATTTATTTATGTTATTTTCATGTAATATTATTCTAAAATAATGTATTTATATGTTAAAATAGGTCAACGATGGTTTAGTTTTATTTTAGCACTATATTTATACGCCTAATGTTGCTGAGTCCATATTAGAGGATTCGATCCCGGGATCCCGGAACCCGGGATCCTGGCCAAATTTTAGTCCCGAAATTTTCGGGATAAAATTTAATTAATCCCGGGATTTTCGGGATTGATATATTTTTTATATACGTCAATAAAAATGTGCGTGAAACGAAACGCACTTACTTTCATTTGACGTTTTGACGGCCATCTTGTTTACACAGATGATTTCATTTGTTTTTGCTAACAACCGGTAGAGGATTAAATGTAAAAGTGTGTAAAAAATCCGCTTCACATCGTGTAAGTATTGATATGTTTGTGTTAATAGGTGATAATTAATGAATTGATTAAAAAAACAACAATGCCTTAATGTATCTGAGTAAATATAAATGAAAAACGAGTGTTATTTTCTGTAGCTCTAGGAGGTTATGTTTATGTTGTGATGTGATATACTAAAATGTTCTTGTTGTTTTTGTTTAGGTTTAAGAAGTAAACAATGTCATTATCCAAAGAAAGTTCCTATGTCAAACATAAAAAAGATGAAGATGTTCGTCAGTGTGGAGTCATTTTTTAGTTGATAAAGCGGGTGGCTCGGCGCAGTGTAAGCGTTGCCTAGCTATTTTAAAGACCTTAGGAGGATCAACCAAAGGGCTACATACTCATCTATCTTCAAAACATTCTGTGAAAATAGATTCTGCTAAGGCATCTTCTTCAACGGGCAAAAATAATGAAGGATCACCTTTGAAAAGAAAAATTCCGTCAATCACCGACTATTTTGTGAAATCTGATACTCTTTGACGATGTTTGGCCCGTATGACTGCATTAGATGGTTTTTCTTTAGCATATTTAGACATCAAACGATTTAAGATCGTTACATAGCAAAAGGTTACTCAAACTTGCTTAAATCTGTTTCAACAATCCGCGACAGAGTAGTAGACTATAGTCGAAAATTAAAAACAAATGACAGCGGAACTATCTATATATTGAAAAGGAGGACAAACATGTAGTTTAAGTTTGATGAATGGACTCTAGCTCTAATAAGAGATATATGAATTTAAATATTCATTCGATTAAAGAAAATTGGAATTTGGGACTTATTCGAATCAATAAATCGCTGACAGCCGAAACTTGTGTTGATACTTTAAAAAGCGGCTTTGAGAATTTGATATCTTATTAGATACCGATATTGTGGCAATAGTTACCGATGGTCCAAATGTGCTGAAGGTTGTTGAAAACTTGTTAATGAAGAACACAAGTTTGTTTTGTACATGGTATTCATATAGCCGTTTGTGATTTATTGTATAAAAACACCTGCAAATGAGCCTACCAGTGATGATATTGATGACTCAGATGATGATATTGATGAACTAAACTCAGGATTAGTCATCGAAACTGAAAATGGTCGAGATTTGACTAGTAATCGAAATATAAATGAAGTAGTAAAGAAAGTTCGTAAAGTGGTTCTTATTTTCAAAAGAGCTTCCTTGAAAAATGATACAATACTACAAAAATATGTTAAAAAAGAACAAGGACGAGAGCTTAATTTACTTCTCGACTGTAAAACGCGTTGGAATAGTCTCTTTACAATGCTGGAACGATTTGATCTTTTGAAAAATAGCGTAAAAAAAAGTACTTATTGACCTAAATAATCCTGTACAATTTGAGGAATCAGATTCTCAACTCATCAATGAGATAATCAAGGTCTTGGCGCCAGTTAAATTATCTGTAGAAGCACTTTGTCGTTCTGATGCCAATTTGTGCACGGCTGATGCGACACTTAAGTTTCTTTTCCAACAATTGTGTGACAATGACTCAATTTTTGCTTCTAAATTGAAGATACATTTATTGAACCGGATGAAAGATCGTCGACGAAATGAGTTAAGTGGAGTATTAAACTATCTACAAAATCCTCATACTGAGAAGACTGAGAGTGACAATTTGGATACTGATTATGATGTAAAGGAGTTATTTTCAAGTCCAAGCAAGATGGCAATAAAAAAGCAGATTATATCGTTAACTGAAAAGATGGGAAAAAATTATAATAAAGAAAATGACATGAAAATGGAAGCTACGTATACAACTAGTAAAACTGATTTAACATTAAAAGAAAAGCTTCAGAACGAAATAGACAACAGCATGAAAACTATAAATCCAGAAGCATATTAAGAAACTGATTTTTCTAAGATTATTAAACAAGAAATGAATCTTTATGAGGCTAGTTCCACACGAGGTTATAATTTGGAGAAGACTCATAAAAATTTATTGACTATTCCTCCAACTTCCATCGAGCCTGAACGCGCTTTTTCCGCCTCTTCATATTTGTGCAATAAATTGAGAAGTATGCTTTCGGGTGAGACGATGGATGCGTTGTTGTTTCTTAGATTTTATTTTCGTGACTTAAATAAGTAATTTATATCATTCTATTTAATTTTAGTTTAAAATATGAGTAACACATTGAAGAAAACATTGATCTCTTTAGCGTATAGTCTTTTTATAGAATCTAAACAAGTCTTAAGAAGTTTTTTTTTTTTTTGAGTTTATTGTAAAATAAAAGAAACAAACTAGGTAAATCTGCCTAAGTTTCTAGGCAGAATTCTGCTAAAGTGCCTAGTTTGTTGAAACTATTTCATAAATTATTTACAGAAGTACCTAGTTCGTTTATTTTATCAGAAGAAAGTATAATTTTGTTTTGTTTTATGAAGATTTCTCTAAAGATTTAAAATAAAAAGTTGATTTTGATATGTTTTATTGTCTTTTTGTTGCCACTTTCTATTACCAATACAATCCCGGGACCATCCCGGGATTGAGTATAGAAAATCCCGTGATCCCGGGATTGAAAAAATCGACCGGGATCAAATTCTCTAGTCCATATGGACACGCTAAGCACTTGGCATGTCATTATATAAAATTGTTTTTGTTTTTAGATTCTTCGATTTTGACCAGTACCGGGGAACTGGGACCCTAAATGAACTCTTGGACATTTTATTTGAGGATGAGGAAGAAGCTGGAGACCTGCCGATACCAGAGTCAATTTACGTCGCCCCTTCTGATTCCGCTGTTTTGACAGACGAAGATTCAGGTAGCGAAGACAGTGGTGGAAGAACCGAAAATTTGAATGCTCGTCAGTTGACAGCTCAAGCTGAGGTAACGTTTAGCCAGTCATACCAAGCTTCTAATAGAAACGCCCCTCGCTTTGACGATCTTTGCGGTAAAAAACCTAGGACATGGATTGATGGAGATTTAGAACCTTTCTTGGGGCCGTTTCCTGAGGTTGCTTCTACTAATAATAGAAAATTTGCTGTTGATTTATTTGAGCTTTTTATCGATGACGGTATTATCGACATGTTTGTTCTACAATCAAATCTCTATGCTTTATGGAAAAACTGTCTTAATCATAAAATCACTGCTGCTGAAATGCGATGCTTTTTTGCTATTCTTATTTTGAGCGGGTATTCGCCTAACGCAAACAGACGTCTTTATTGGAGCACCGAGATAGACACCCGTAATGAACTTATTTGCGATTCAATGCGCCGAAATAGGTTCGAGGAAATACTGCGTTATCTGCATTGTGTCAATAATAATGAAATAGATGTAAATGGCAAGATGTGGAAGTTGCGTCCATTTATGAATAGAATAAAAGAGAATTTCATGAAGTATTTTGTGCCTGAACAAAATTTATCATTTGATGAAACTATGGTAAAGTATTATGGCCAGCATTCCTGTAAACAATTTATCAGAGGGAACCCATCCGTTTTGGCTACAAGGTTTGGAGCTTATGTACTCCAGATGGATACCTGATCAATTTTGACGTATATCAAGGTAAATCTCCAAATGCTAATTCAGCTTATGAACAACATTTTCGAAAATGTGCTGATCCTGTTCTAACTCTTGTCGATGAATTTCCCAATGAAAAAAAGCGAATGCCTTACCATTTCTTCTTTGACAATCTTTTTACCAGCTTGAACCTCCTAAACTACTTCAGACAACAGGGATACGGTGCTAGGAACGTACGAGAACCGCCTGCAGAAATGCAAGAAGCTGACATCTAACAAAATTATGAAAAGAAACAGAGGGTTACCATGAATCCGCAATTAAAGGCAAGAAGATAGAGTGATTGTGGCTAAATGGATGGATAACTCTATAGTATCTATTGCATCAAATAATTTGACGTGCAACCATTATCTATGGTGAAACGTTACTCCCAAAAGATAAAACTACTACTCAAGTGACCACGTTTCTTTTGGTGAATACAATAAATATATGGTGGTGTTGACAGGATGGACAAAATGTAAATATGTACACAGAATACATATTAGAGGAAAGAAATGATATTGGTCCCTTAGGAAATCGTGCTAACTTATCTCAAATCTTATGGAATAGCAGCCAAAGGCGGAGGAAGACCATCCACCTCCAAGTTAGCTGATACTGGGCGATTCGGTGGTTTAAACCATTATGTAAAAAAATGTATGAAAAAGAGGCGATGTGTCGGTCCATACTGTAAGTCGAAAAGTTCGTCGGTTCGAACTGAATGCATGAAGTGTGACGGCGGCCTTTGCGTACCATGTTTTGCTATCATAAAAAATAATAAATGTTTTCTTTCGATAAATCGTGTTTTTTTCATCTAATAACTCCTAGAAGATAAATTATATCTTCTCAACTTTTTAGCTACTGTCAGCGCTTAGTGTGTCCATTTGGAAACATGGTTTTTTTCTAAGTTCTCATTTATTAAAAAAAAATGGCTAAAATCATGTCATTAAGAACCCATAATAGAACAATATTCCGAGTCCAAACTAAAGAAAAACAAGAAAAAAAATAATTCGGGCATTCCTAGATTAAACACAGCAATTAAGGCCTTTACCACACTATAATAATGTACATAATCATACGTAGTACAAGCCTATTGGAAATCGCACTAATATATCGACGACGGAAATTAAGATACATTCAGAGCACTAAATCAATACAAATCACTCAAGATATCGATGCTCCAACTCCAAACAGACAACAAATTAAGCTTGAGAGATCGATCCATCCGATCTTTCAGCAACATTTTCGAAAAATCTCAAATAATTGCTAAACTTAGGGAGGGAGATGTTATGGACCATCGCACACCTGTCATGGACTGTTGCACACCAAAAGTGCTGACTGGGTTCGCACTGTTTATTAGTCGATTTTAAGTTGAAGACTCTATTCCGCGTCTCCACCAGGAACGTCTGTACCACACAAAGTGGAAGGGATAACCTCCTCAACCTCGCACGTCACCGCGGAGCGCCCTCTCTTGGCACACGCATCGGCCATTGCAGTCGCTCCAATAGTTATAAGTTAAACTCTGTAATCTTTTAATAAACTAATTTGTATGAAAATTGCATTTTTTTGGATCCTCCGGCCGCACCCTTTGTAATTGACATGATAACAAATGTTTAACTTGATTAAAGGTCACATCGACAAATATAAAATTGACTGGAAAAAGTATGTAAGACTAAAAAGCGATGGAAAAAGCACAATATTAGGTTTTCGTACTGGGCTTTATCTAAGAACAAAAGTCGTAGCACCAAAATATGATTGGAAAAACTTTAGCGTTCATAAAGGCATTGGCAGTTAAAAAATACTTTCGTCTCTGCCCGCAACGATGAAAGCGTGTCAAGTTTATAAAATGTATAAAATCTTGTCCATTCAATTAGAAAATATTTTCTGCCTCTAAAAAAAATTAAAAAGATCAGGAACATCTTTTATGTGAATTGCAATGGCTATCAAAAGGTAACTTTTTTAAAGGGTTTATTGACTTGAAAACAGAAGTTTCAGTTTTCTAAAAGCAAAACCCCCAAACAGCCAAAGATAAAAGATTGGAATCGAAATACATATTTTATAACGTCAATTGACTGACACAAGTACATTTTTAAATTTTTTTTAAGTAGCTTAAATATGACATTACAAGTTAAATACAACGATATTTAGAGTGCAAGAGAAGCTGGAAACTGCAAAAGAAACAGACTATGCTCACATCGTGTAGAAGCCCAAAATTACAAGACTTTTATTACAGTAACTGAGCTACAAAAAGAATAGAACATGCGTTCACAGTCGCTTGAGACTTAAGCTCTAATCAAAGAACATTCATTAGGACTAAAGACAAATCTTATAAAATATTTTCCTCCGCTCAAAAGCAACAAAGCATAGATAAGAAACCCATTTTAATCAATTTAGATTCCAAAACTAATTTGCAGAAGACGAATGTTGGCTCATTAATAGGACTCTCGTGTGACACAGCACTTGAGGATATATGTGAGACAAAATCATTTATTATTTTTAAAACCAAATTATCTTATGGTGAATATACCGAATTTCAGTTGATCAAGCAATTAAATTTTGAATACCTCTTGTCACAAACTATAATGTGAAGCATGGTTTTCAACATTAGTATGCCTTAAAAATAAATATAATACCGATTTGATGTCTAATCACACCTCAGAAAAAAGCCATCATCGTTTACGTAAAACTTGGATTCTCTGGTCAAAAACTACCAGCTCCATACATCTTAGTAATAGTCGATAACTTAATATAATAGTACCGAGCAACCTTTTATTACAATTAACAGTTATAAGTAAAGCAACCTTTTTGTTACTTCTTGACGTATTTCAAGTGTAATTTGATTACCTACGAAACAAAGATATTTTTCACTTGATTTAATATAACAGGATACTTAAAAACTTTTAAGTGATTCACAAAGGAGTGCGAAAATTAACAAGCCAGAGCAGAACAATCTTTGAAAAACGCTGTTGTAAATGACGGTCTAATTAAAATTGGTCTACACATTTTACAGCTACCTATCAGGTGTGAACGCGACGGTGTTTAAACGAATCTTTGTTACTAAATCAGTTATGTCAATTTGTAACTTAGCGCAGTCTTCCGAAAAATGTGTGCCGCGTCGCACTGGTGCACCATGGTCAATAGTTGGTGTGCTTCAGAAAAAAAAAAGATAATCTCATAGTTGCTTTTTTCCCAAATTTTATATCTTGTCCAGGTTTACCTGCGAGATTTTGGCATTTCACTTCTCCGCAGCTTCAAGTTTCCTCGTCTTTTCGTGACGTGATTACCGTTTTATGCGGTAGTTAGTGTTACTAACAACCGTGCAGATGGTAATTTCTATTTGTTCTATATGAGTGTAATAATTTAATTTGTATTTTTTCCAGAATGCCCCGTTTTCTAAGGGACGATGACATTGAATTTTGTTTGGAGGACATCCCGTCAGATGGCGAAAGTATTTGCAGTGAGGATTTAGATCGAGAACCTCAGAATGACCAGCAAATAGATATGCTATTGGGGGAAATCATCGGGGAAATCTCGCAAGATAGTTTCGAAGAGGATGATAACGAACTTTTGTCGAATTTTCGTTCCATGCAAGTTCCAGCGGTCACTGTTGAGTAAAGACATCATCATGATAATCCTCTTGAGGTTGATACTCATGAAGAACCGAGCTGTTCAAGTGGACGTCGTCCAGTAACGAGAATGCCGAAGTGGAAGAAAAATAACCCCATCCGTCTACATGGTGAGTTTATTGGGTCGGTTGGTGTAGCGGAACACATTCTGGAAATGGAAAACGTCACACCACTGGGTCTGTTTTGTAAGTTTGCTCTGTTGATTTGCAAGAAATAATAAGTTTTCAAACCAATTTCTATGCTACTCAAACTGGTAAGACTTACAATTCCATTATACCCGAACAAATAGATATTTTTGTGGCTCTGAACTTAGTGATGGGTGTCAAAAAACTGCCTAGTTACAGATATTATTGGAGTTCGGCACCAGACTTGCATGATGCTTACATTTCTATGTTCTTACCATTGAAGAGATTTAGCTGGCTTTTGCATTACTTACACCTGAATGACAATAACGTTATGCCTGCAAGAAATAATACAAATTATGATAAACTTTATAAAGTCCGCCCACTGCTTGACATATTGCGACGAAACTTCCAGCAAAATTACAGATTTCAGAAAATATTGTGATCGACGAGAGTATGGTAAAATTTAAAGGTTGAAACTCCCTCAAGCAATACATGCTAAAAAAGCCTGTAAAACGTGGCTATAAAATATGGATGAAATATGCAGAATCAGGCTATTGTCTTTGAATTATATACTGACAAACAGGGGACCGAAGTCGAGACTGACCTTGGCGGTCGAGTTGTAAGACAGTTCTGCGCAAGCCTTATCGGCAAAAATCATAAAGTTCATTTTGATAACTAATTCAAAAGTTATCAACTGCAGATGGATTTATTAGAAGACCAAATACTTGCCTATGGAACAGTTAATAGAAAGCTTTTGCCCAAACTGAAAGATGGCAGAGAATTACAAAGGGGTCAACATGATTTTTGCATCAGTGATACGAATGTATGTTTGTTCAAGTGGAGAGACAAAAGGTCCGTATACATTTTGTCTAATTATCATGATCCCAAAAACGTCAGTAAAGCGACACGCAGAGAACGCAACGGAGACTCTGTAGAAATATCTTGTCCTGATGCTGTAAAGGACTATAATGCACACATGAATTTTGTCGATAAGTTTGACCAGTTGAAAGCTTGTTATGCCATTGACTGAAAATCTCATAAATGGTGGCATCGGCTGTTCTTCCATTTTCTTGACTGCTGTGTCAACTCCTTTTTAGTATACAAGGAACTTCAAACGTCTACACGACCAGATTTGGAGTCTTTCTTTGATGGAATTTCATCGTTCTATTTACCAAGGCTTGCTAGCTCCATCGTTGATCAATAGGCGGAAACATTTGTTGGTGGACAGCCCACGCAGTTCAGGAGTACCTTCTCCGGTACCTGTAGTAATAAAACAACACAAACCCTCTATGCCTAACGAGATCCGCCTTGAAAGCAGTCGGCATCAACCGGAGCGCAGTACTTCCAGAAGATGTGCCAAGTGCAGCACAAAAAATGATCCTATTCGTACTATTTGGAAATCCAATATTTGTCAGGTCCCATTGTGTTTACGTAAAGGAAAAAGCTGTTTCCAAGATTTTCATAAAAAATAAATAACCTTTATATGTATACCTATTATTTTTAGTTTAGTATTACACTGTAGTAGCCCTTGATAATAAATAAAGTATCATTTTCAAAATGTAATTTTGATCTACACGAGTGATGGTTACCGTAACTAACCACCCTTTTCCTCGAAAGCCTGAAGTCCATTATTTTTTTTTGTGTATTTTCTGTAAACAGTTAACTCGTAGCAATACCAGGAATAGCATAAAAAGATAATTTAACAACTTATATGAAACTGCCCCTCGAAGAGTTAAAAGTGTTGTACAAAGTATTTTAGTGTTACTAAATTGTCCATTTTTGTAAGTTTATGTTTATTATTTATGACATACCTCTCTATGACAAGTAAAAGTACTCAATACATAAGCTAAGAAAATGGTGTGTGACAATTATTGCTTCGTGAAAAATTAAGTTAGTGAACTGAGTAAAATACAGTAGTTAATGGCAGTTAGGTTTTATACCTAACGCATATTTAATTTTTGAGTCCGGGACAAAGACGGCGACTATTATGATGATATGAATTATGAAAATAATTAAAAATGGCTAAAAACACAATTAATACCAAATCTTCAACCAAAATACATCGTGGTAGTTGACAACGCTTCTTATTATAATAAAGAATAGGGGAGATCCTTGAATCTTGTAGGACGCGGTTGTACCTTGGGACAAGCTCAAATGTTTGGTATTAATGCATACATAAATTACTGATAGCGCCATCTAGTATCTCCTTGAATATAACTTTTGGTACGTATGCAGTAAAGTCGGCCATTTGGTCTAGTGTTGTCATTGACGTGAAAGATCGTGTTTTGCATATGCATTGTTTTTTTAATAATCACTTTAAATATTCGTTGTTCTTCAAATGTTTCAACATAATTTATTGTACCAAGTATTAATTAGTTGATACACTCATTTACAGCTACTTATTTTTATAGAAATCATTGTAAATAAGTAATTTTAAATTTAACGTGTATTTTATTACAATGGAGGGCAGACCGGGGTTAGTAGGCCAGTTTTTCAGTATTTGATTTTTAATTAAACAGTTTTACAGAATATAATTACAGAAAGAGTTATATGCGCTAAAATACAGTTTAAACTACGTAACTTAATTCCTAAATGTGGAATATTATAAATATTTAATTAATTTTGCAATGTATTTTCAAACCCTTCCACAGTAGTCAACCAACCCCAGGTTAGGGGTAGGTTGACTAACAGTACGGGGCAGGAAGACCTATGGGTATAAATTTAGGAAAATATCAGCGTAAAAGTAAAAATACTTGTATATTTATTGTTTTATTAAAATATAATTTGTTTTACAAGGTGTTCGTTTATAATATAATCATAAGTTCTTTTATAATTAAAAATATCTTTGAAAGTAATAATCATGAAACAATTCTCTGCCTACTTCTATTAAAAAACTAATCATAATCTTCATCATCATCGTCGGATGTGCAATTTTTACATTGGTAGAATAGTAAATTTCCTTTGGCAATTTGAATGAACCCACATCTGGGGTAATGCACTGAACCCATCCTTCTCCTGGTGTGCTATTAGAAAGGTTCAGTGCATTCTCAACATATAATCTCATTATCAGTTTCATCAGAGGAGCAACCTGCGTCGTATATATTCTCTATTTTTTCTTTTACTTTTCTATTTACACTAGTCTTTCTTTTCCTTTATTCTTTTGAATCTTATTATTTAATTGCATGATTTTGTTTAATTTCATCTTCTTCAAAGCTTGTTTATGATCTCGCTGCTGTTTTTGTTCCAAAATAATTTGCTTTTCGGGTGTGTCTGTATATATTGTGCTAGTTCTTTTTCGAACATTTCTTTTGTTTTTTTGGCGTGGTCCAGCTTTGGGAAAAGGACGTACATCTTCTGGTCTTACATGAGAAGTTGATGGTAAGTTAGTCAAATCTATTAATATCTCACGTGTTTCAGTGTCGGGTTCTGTCACTGTATCGGATAACAACAATTTTGGTACTGTAATTGCATCCGGTACAGTTACAGTAGCAACAGGTTCACTTAATCGACTAGTTGATGGAAAGACATTTTCTGTGTGTTCAGGAAGTGGTCTATCTGTTACGTAAGCTCCCATAAATTCCGATTCTGGGAAAATATTCTCATTCAAAGGAGAAATTCCGGTGACTTTGAATCCAGCTTGTATGTTTTCCAAAGTTGCTGCTAATGGAAGTGCAATTTTGACTAACTCCGGAATGTCATATATAGTTAAAGTCTTGCCTGGATGACTGGCTAACCAATTATCGGACGATGTGTTGAAGTATTTCTTTAGGGGGCCATAAACGGATCTGTCCAACGGCTGAAGCTTATGGCTACAGTGAGAAGGGAAAGATAAGACAGTAACTCCATTATCTTTAAAATAATCCAAAACTTCTATGGATAAATGTGAATCATGGTTATCTAGCAATAAAAGAAGTGGTCTATCTTTAGAAGGTTTTGCGTGTTTCGCGAAATGTTTGGCATATTTTAAAAAATTTTCCTCCTTCATCCATCCTGAAGGGTTGACAGAGCCATCTGACCCAATAGGCCCACCGTTAACAAAGTGATCTTTATAGTTAACTCTTGGGAAAATAAAAAATGGAGGAACTGTATTTCCAAGAGCTGAAATTGCAAACGCAGTGACCAAGGTTCATCGTTCAGCTGAAGTCATTTTTCCTAATCCTTTCATACCACGTCGCGTAATGACTCTGTTAGGAACGTGAACGGTCGTAGGCCGTCTCATCTACGTTCCAAACGTCACCAGGGCTTAGATTCAAGCGAGTATAAACAGTTTTTAAGTTGGTAAAAAACAAATTCACATTATTTTTATTAAACGACGTGGCTCTACACAAACTGGTTGCTTGCGGTGTTCTAATTGATAATGTTGAATTACGTTTAAGAAAATGCCCCAACCAATCTTCTCCGGCAATCTTTTTGGTTTTCCAGGAATCAGGTATTTTTTTATCTTTTTTCATAGCGTATTGAAACGCGAATTTTCTTGTCTCATAGAGAGTCAACCCATAATAAATGTCAGCAGCTCTTTTTAGGTAATCGACTAAAGTTTGTTCTTCTTCGTCAGTAAACACTTGTCTATTCCTCCGGTATGCAACATGGTCTAACACTAACTGTGACCTTACGATGTTTGGATTAGTCTGCAGTGTTTGTCGCATTTTAATAACATATCGATGACGTGTTTTATAAGGTATATCATGCTTTCGAGCCATCCCATTAATACTTTTTTCGTCATATATCACCTCTTGACAAGCTTTTTCTATTATATTTTTGGTGTTTTAGCTCGCTCTGTCTTTCTTTTGTATGTCCTCATTATTCTGTAACAATAACAATAATTAAACCTTAACATTTATTTTTATTTAATTAATGTAAGGATTACAAAAAACTATGTAACGAACGGCTCCTACACTGGGGTTGGTTGACCACCAAGTTATCCAACCCCGAACGACGTTAGTCTATTAGCCCCAGAAGCCATTTTTATTTAAAAACCTATATCTAATCTAAACATTTCATAAACTTGAACATAACTGCTTAGAAATCACTTTACTAATAACTGAAGTTTATTATAATTCTACTACATTCTGATTTTTATTGCTACTGTCGACATGAGAAAAAAAAATTAACAAGAAATAATAGTTACTTACGTAGCTCGTAAATCGATTATCTCCTTCAATACACAAACCATGTGCGGTAGCGACGTCTCGACTAGGGCGATTGAGAGCTCGCATCGTTCGATTCTTTGAGTGCAAGATGGTGAATTCTCAGTCGCGCTCTTGCGTTGATATTGACATTTAGTCTACCTACCCCTATATTCAACTAGCCCCGGTCCGCCCTACTGATATTTGTACCTTAAGACGTTTAAGTCTCTGTACCTTGGGACTGTCCCAAGTGGTACGAGAGCTAGCAACGTCAAAAAAACAAGAATTTCAGGTAGGCCAGTTTTTATATATACTATCTCTCTCACTCCCCCGGGCATCATACGGGCTACCTGGCTGGCGGTAGCGGTTGCGTTCATTAGTGCGCATCGTACCTATACAGGTAAAATATTATAATTTCAAATCATTTTAAGATTTTTTTTTTTATTATTATTTTTATTAAACTATTCTCAACAAAAATTTATTATTGCCAGATATTTTTATTGTTGTTTAAACGGTGCCAAACGACAATTTTGAATTTAAAAAAAAAATTTTTTCAAAATATTTTAGTATAGCTGAAATTTTTACAGCATATTATTTAAGTATCTAAAAGCTCAGAATAATTTGCCAGATAATAAATCGGTTGTTAAACCTTTTGCCAGACCGATATAAAGTGTCAAGTGATTGAGCATGTTGGAAGAGTGCAGACAATCACGTATTAGCTACGCAAGCGAGATAAACGACAACAGTTGCTTGTAGTAAAGATGGCGTCAGTTTAGTCGCATGGCAGTATTTGTTGTTGTTATTTATAAAGTTTCTAAAAAAATAGTGTTACAATGGCTAATGACAAATTAATAAAATGTGTTTTTTGTCAAGATACAACTGGAAAAGTAATAAATTTTGTCGAAGATAAATTAAAAAAGTGTAAAGAAGTTTTACAAATACGTGTAAATTTTAAACTTAAATATAATAGTGTTCAGTTACCGGAGCAAATTAATGACACTGATGGATATCACAGAAATTGTTACAGCAGTTTTGCAGCTCTTATGGCGAAATATCGTAATTTATCCGAAATTAATTTCTCGTCAACAGCAGATCTTCCCAGCACATCCAGTTCAGCTTCGACATCAAATACTGGAGTAGATGTTCAAACAACTCTGTCAGATGAAACGTCTCAAAATTCACATACAGAAGTGAATATCCAAGATATTGACATTTCTAATACAATAATTCAACCTGATAGTGGCGTAAATATTGAAACTAATTCAAAATATGTCTCACGAGTTTGTTTTTGTGGAAAAGACGCAAGCAGTCAAAAGGTAAACAACAAAGCTTACACTCCTCAAATGATGCAAAAATATATCAAAAAATAGCCGAGTGGATGTCAAAATTAAATAATCAAGAACTGTTATATAAAATAGAACATTTACGATCAACAACTGAATTAATTTATTATCATCATTCATGTGAATTGGGATTTTTTAATGATTATAATAAAGTTATTGCTGATAATCCACAAACTTCCTGGCATGACAATCGAAGTATCCACCAGACCATTTTCAATCACATTGTTTTATTGATAGAAGAAGTTTTAAACAATAAAAATTGTTTACTACTATCTCATCTTTGTGATGAACATAATGATGAATTGAACCACCAATTGGAGGAAGGGAATAAAAGCCGTTTTTGACGAAATAGATTTTTACTCATATTAGCTCTTTTCAATCGTAAAACTACGCGTCAGGTTGAAAAAAGAAATAAAACGGTCAAACGCCATTGTAATACTAGCGGCCAAAAAAGTTGGAAGTTGGAAGAAGGGAATAAATCATGATTTATTTCTTTCTTCCAACTAACAACCTTTTGTCATAAATTAAAGGTAATTTTAATTTGACATTTTTATTCACTTAAACCGTTAGTAATAACTGAATTTGATTGGCTGGTTAGCCGGTTGCTTAGATCATCGCCATTTTGTTTTGTTTACCAGTTATTTAGTTGACACTTGACCTTGACTACAAACGTTTGTGGTGCGCGTTGTTGTGATTATTTAAAAGAAGAAAGAACAATGTCAACTGAGAACGAATCATCTGATGATGAGATTAACATTCCAAAAAAGAAGAAAAGAGGGGTACGTAATTCTCACCTTTATAAAAAGGAAATACAAAAAACACAGCGACTATTGGGTCAATCGTACACAAGTACAAGCACAGGGAGGTTAGTAGAGGCAAAAAGCAATAAAGAACGTGATTGTAAATGCATAAAAAAGTGCACTCAGCAGTTCAGTAATATAGATAGACAAGCAATAATGGATACAGTTTATAATGGACGACCCAAAAATGAGCAAGACACGTATCTTATGAGCCTTATTGAACGCTCAAATATAGCCCGCCGCCGCCAATCTGACAATGAGAATAAAAAAAACCGTGAGAGTAGCTTTCATTACTTTGCCATGAAAAATACTGAAAAGATAAAAGTATGTCGTGAAGCATTCTCCATATTATACGCTGTGAAAAATAAACATATATTCCGATTGACTCGTCATCACCGAAGCTAAACCCCAAGAAGATCAGCGTGGTAAACATCGTAATCGAGGAAATAGCTTACCGAATGAAGCGAATGTTGCGATCGATCAACACATACGATCATTTCCCCTAAAACTATCGCATTACAGCAACAGAGAGCTTTATTATTTAGAGGCTAGCCTTAATGTTAAAATAATGTTTGAACTTTTTTCCAAGGACTACCCCCAATATAAAGATGTTGTGTAATATGATTACTATAGGACATATTTTAAACAAAATTTCGACTATAGATTTGGGCGGCCAAGTCGACGTTTGCTCTGTCTGAAGAGCTAGAATCCAAAATAAAAGTACTTCACTTAATGATAATGCAAAGAGAGTAGCTGTGGCTGAGAAAATGGTACATGTGAAACGAGCGAAAAGTTTTATAATAAACAAAAGAAATATTGACTTTATGCAATGATAAAGACGATGTAGGCGCTATAGTTTTTGATTATATGCAGAACCTACCTTTGCCAAAGATTCCTGTTCAAGAAATGTTTTACTTAAGAAAACTATGGCTGTACGTGTTTTGCGTTCACGATTTAAAAACAAACGAGGCACATTTCTATACTTATCATGAGGGAGAAGCTAAACGAGGTCCGGATGAAGTTTGTAGTCTATTATGGATGATGATACAGAAAATGGATCCTAAAATCAAAGAACTACACGTTTTTAGCGATGCTTGCGGTGGGCAAAATAGGAACAACACACTCATAAGGTTTTTTTTGACCCTCGTATCAATCAATCGTTTTGATAAAATATATCAATACTTTCCGGTGCGAGGACATTCCTTTTTGCAATGTGATCATAATTTTGGAACAGCCAAGAGACTTATTAGAAGAAAAGATAGAATATACGTCCCAGCTCAGTACAACAACTTGATTTCAGAAGCTAAAAGTAAGGGATTTTTGGTTGAAGCCATTAATAAAGAGAACATATTGAATTTTAAAACAACATGGCAGCCGTTCTACAAGAAAACCTGCAAGTCAATAGATAAAAGTACAACTTTTAAAATATCAAAATATAAACATTTTGAGTACAATAGTGGTAATAAAGGTTACTTAACCTGTTCCGAATTCATTGACGGATTTGTAAAGACATCTTTTTTGCTCCGAAAATCAAGAACTAATCCTAAAATACCTGAAAAAATAGCATACCCGTCAAAACTACCCATAAACGAAAAAAAGATGAATGATGTGCGAAAAATCATACCATATATTCCTGAAGAGCATAAGACGTTTTATGATTTGATTTTGACTTGCCCACAACAACATTGGATAGTGCTGATATAGATGAGGATTAATACAATATCTTTTCTATGTTATTAATATAATAAATGCTAATATTCTTTAATATTTGTGTTTTTATTTTCATAAATTGGAAAAAGGGAATAATTCCAAGAATTTCAAACTACCCTAACTTTGTTTGTCTTTACATAAAATATTTTTTACAGCATATTATCGGCAACAATGTTTACAACATTTCATTTTAAGATATCATGGGCATTTGATCTATACGTTGAGAGTAAATCAGTTTTTCTAATTATCTCAGTTCGAACTTTTTGTAATTATTCCCGTCTTCCAATTGGTGGTTCAATTAAAACTCAGTCTCTGTCAGAAGTAAATTTAATGACAAATAATTATCTTGAAAGCAAAATATTGAAAGAATATAAAAATCAATCAAAATTGTTTCAAAAAATAAAAAGTTATCATGCACAAAGATTGCAGTTTATTGGAAGATAATTATTTGAGGAGACTGGAGGAAAATGAGGTTATTGATAAAGTTGCTTTAGTCCTGCGAAACACTATTTTAAAAATGGACAAATCAAAATTATCATCGAAAATCAAGCCGAGTGACTTAATCAACGGTGAATGTTGCATTCCTGAGAAATTGGATCGATTTTTTAAGGTATTGATTGGAGGCAAGATATTAGGCGCAGAGATGGTGTAAACTGTAATCGATTAAGCAACTCAATCGCCTCTGACACTGTTTTTTGTGTGACTAAACCATCAAAACACATAACTCTTGGTATGACTGTTAAAAGTATTACAAGTAGTAGAAAAATCATTAACATACTTAATCGTCTTGGACATTGCTGTAACAATACTACCCTTGAAGAACTGGAAACTGAAGCAACTTATTCATCCGTAAATCGCTCTGCAATTTGTCCACCTGATATTATTCGGAGATCATCGCTATGCACGGATGTAGCTTTCGATAACTTTGATAGATACGTTGATGGAGATAACTTTGATAGACTCTTAATGGAAAAGAAACTTTGCATGACACCGTAGGTATAATATATCAAAATATTGATAATGATGCTCTTAATGAAAATGATATGGATTCAGGAAGTGATCAGTCCAATGTTTTATCACCACCAACGAAAAGGAGACGAACCTTCGAAGCCATTGTTCCTGAACTTGTTCCGATTTCAGCACGTTTGCAAATGTTAGAACGATTAACACCTGTTGAGAACATCGAGCAATGTGTCCCAAGTTCTTTGTCTTTAGTACAAACTATTGATTTATTACATATGATTTCACTCTTCTTTTTTCATGTGCCCAATACCCCAATGTGGACGGGATTTAATAGTAGAATTATAAACGACAATACTCCAAAACAAATGGTATCCTATCTTACTCCAATCAACTCGTCACCAACAGAGACATCAGTAGTGAAGTTGACTATGACACAGGCGCAAAAAGTTGGCGTGGAATGTGACCAAAAATATGTGCAAGTAACATATGATTTGGCCATTGCTAAAATAGCTCTTAAGATTCAGGCAACAGAAGCTCCAAAATTTGTCAATCTTTTCATACATCTTGGATCGTTTCATTTGATGATGGCATTTTTTAAAGCGATTGGAGTATTTATCAATGAGTGTGGATTATCACATATAATGGTTGAAAGTAAGATTATAGCATCAGGCTCAGTGAACGGCATCGTTGAAGGTAAACATTTCAATCGCTGTAAGCGCCTACATCCGTTGATGGCTGTCGGTTTGCAAATTTTGCATTTTGACCAATACTTGAAAACAAAACAACTCCAACACGATTTTTTAAAAGAACAAATTTATGATGGCCTTCTACAATATCAAGATTTTGAAGTTTCTCATTCAACTATGACTGCTGAATTATTACCGAATGAAAAATTGTCCCGACTGCTCTCTTCGTATCAGAAATTCGTAGATAAAACAAGACAAGGTGATCATGGCAAAACTACTCAGTTCTACATAATTTATATCCAACTAGTTAATTACTACATCATTTTATCAAGGAGTATACGCATGGGTGATTTTGAAGTATTTAAACATATTATTCCAAAAATCACAAATTTATTTTTTATAGTTAATCAGCCAAACTACGCTCGATGGTGTGTTAAATACTATGATAATTTGAAAAATGTCAACGAAACACATCCAGGACTAGAAGAGGACTTTAAATCTGGATGTTTCGGGATTAAAAGAACAGACAAACCTTTTTCACGCATACCAGTAGATCTTACGCTAGAACTGACTATAAATGCAGATGCAGCTAAACGGCTCAGTGGTATTGCACATTTTACAAATTCAATAGCTGCACGTCAACGTTGGACAAAAAGCCACAGTATAAGGGCTGCATTGATTTCTCATGTTCTCGATGTTTGTGGATTAAGATACAAGCAAGACGTTACAGCAGATTTGCAGCCTAATCGGATTAAAATTTTTGAAAAACAACTTGCCGCTTTTATTGACATTTTTGAAAAGAATTGTAATCCATTTGATCCTGACTTAAACAAAGATGATCTATACAATATAGCTACTGGGAAGTCAGTGTCTGAAGATATAGCTGACTTTCTACTTAACATCGAAGAAAATGGTGATGAGTTAAGAAAGCTGTTCATTACTGAATGTTCCGAAGATGGATCTAGATCTGACAAGCCTATAAAAAAAAATTCTTAACTTCGCTGAGGCTCCTAAAAAAAAAAATTAACCCTGGGGAATAAAGTCGTCGAGCTGAGGATGCAAAGGGATTTATTTAGGAGAATGTTGGGAATATCTTTGACTCATAAAGTTGATATTGGGAAAGTATTAACATTTCCACTGACCCCAGTGCCAACATCGATGTGCCACGCAGATGGCAGTATTTGCAAAACTGATAAATCTCAATTAGTTAAATTGAATGAGAAGAAAATCGGTGGTGGCGTCGATAAACCACCTTCGACTTTCGATGTAGCTATTTTAGATGGTTTCTTCATGTTACACCTAATGAAAGAAGTACCTGTAACCTTCGATGGTTTATTTAAAAAATTCCTCAGTATGATACTACGATTTAAATCCAAACGTGTCGATATTGTCTTCGATCAATATTTTACACCATCAATCAAAGACTTTGAGCGTTTACGGCGGGATGAATTGATCAGCGAAGTTACAATCGGGCCCAATCAAATTCGTCCTCATAATTTTATAGCTGAGCTTAAAAATATATATTTTAAAGAAGCTCTTGTTAATTTTTTTATTGACCATTGGGCTGGTGATGAAATAGCTCCTATCATAGGAATTAAAATAATTTATGTGAACTTCAACAAGTGCTATTCATATCGGGTTGAAGGTAATAAAGTTATTAAAACTGTTGAAGACTCTTTGTCTTGCGAAGAACATGAAGAAGCCGATTCTCGAATAATACATCATATTTGCCAAATAGATGTCGATGCTGAAGTTTTGATACGCGGCTCAGATACAGATATTCTAATAATACTTCTTGGTAACATGGATCATTTGAATGCATCACTAAAACTCTGGATGAATTTGGGTGTTGGGAATCACGAACGAATTATAAACGTCAATGAAATCTACAAAATTCTAGGAAATTCATTATCAAAAGCTCTACCGTGCTTTCATGCACTAACAGGGTGTGAATTCACCCCAGCTTTTTTCCGGAAAGGTAAACTACGGCCATTTAAACTGTTAGAACAATCACAACAGTATCAGTTGGCCTGTCAAAATATTACAACAGATGATGAAGATTTAATGGATGAGACATTTAGAATTTTAGAAAAGTTTATTTGTCATATTTACGGAGTTCGGGATTCTTGGAACATTAATGAAGTTCGGTTCCATTTGTTTTCAAGTACTTACCAGTCGAAAAAATCTGATGATAATTTTGAAAGAAAGTTCCGTAATTTTGATCCATCAAGTCTACCACCAAGTAAGGCTGAGTTATATCAACATTTACTACGAGTTCGTTACGTCACGAAGTTTTGGAGAAATGCTCATTTAAAACACCCAACATCTCTATCACCTCAAGCTTCTGGCTGGACCATTAATAATGATAAATATGATTTTATCTGGTTTGTTGAAGAGCAATTACCAACATTAGTTGCCGACATTATTATTAAAGGTAAACATTTATATTAAAATATACAAAAATTTCTTCACCAAAAGATAGTAATTTTTTTGATTCTATTACAGATAACAGCTTATTACGAAATGATATCAATTCAAAGGACGATGATGACAATGATAATGACAGCAGTGATGAAGATGAAGATGAAAATGAGAATTATCAAGATGTGTCCGTTTTTTGTGATACAATTATGGATTAAAAAATCTAACTTTCATTCTCATGTAACCATCCAAATTTTGGTTCTTTTTCTAACTTAAGATTGGTCACTATATCAATTTTGTACAAGAATAAAGTATTATTTATTTACGGTATTCATCTATAAATTAATTCTATAGTTTTAATCCCTCCTGATCATTTATTAGACGATTAATTTTCTTGACCAAGCTAAATGATACTACATCACTTGACACTTTATATCGGTCTGGCATAAGGTTTAATAACCGATTTATTATCTGGCAAATTAATTCTGAGCTTTTAGATACTTAAATAATATGCTGTAAAAATTTCAGCTGTACTAAAATATTTTGAAAAAAAAAATATTTTTAATTCAAAATTGTCGTTTGGCACCGTTTAAACAACAATAAAAATATCTGGCAATAATAAATTTTTGTTGAGAATAGTTTAATGAAAATAATAAAAAAAATAAATTCTTAAATTGATTTGAAATTATAATATTTTACCTGTATAGGTACGATGCGCACTAATGAACGCAACCGCTACCGCCAGCCAGGTAGCCCGTATGATGCCCGGGGGAGTGAGAGAGATAGTATATATAAAAACTGGCCTACCTGAAATTCTTGCTCGAAAACGTTGCTAGCTCTTAGACTAAAGGTACAACCGAGATATTTCTTTACATATATTTTAATTTCTTTCAGATGCCGCGATGCAAAAATAAAATTACCCGCTTAAAACTAAATAAGGAAAACGTCAACAATACAATACAATTAAAGCAGCTAATGAAAAACGTATTTCGATTCGGAAAGCTGCGGAAGTATTTAATTTATCGAAAAGTTTAATCGGCCGTTACGTAAAGATGCACACCGAATCACAAAATGATGAATTTGTTTACCAACCCAACAATAATGTCAAACGAATCTTTACTGAACCAGAAGAAAAACAGTTGGGAGAATATTGCTTAAAGGCTAAATTTCACTATGGAATATGTAGAGTTTATAAAATTGGCATATAAGTATGTAATAATTTAAGGAAAAAAATATCCAAAGGCTTGTGTCGAAAATAAAAAAAGGTGGTAAGACATTCTATTCATATTTTATGAAACATAAAATTCCCAATTTTCGAAAGCCGAAAGCAACTCGCATAGCACTTACAACGACATTTAATAAAGCAAATGTCAGTTTGTTTTTTACCAAATTCAAAGACTTGCTATTAAAATGCGATTTCACAAGCGAAATAATTTATAACATCGATGAAAATGGCCTACCCACAGTTCATACAGTTATAAAAGTTTTAGCTTCAAAAGGAACAAAGGAATTGGGTAATGTAATGAGGTAATAATGTTAGTCATTGCTTGAATTAATGACCTCGGAAATAGTGTCCCATTTTGCATGATTTTCCAAAGAGTACACTCCAAAAACCAATGATCACGGGTGCTCCTCCAGAAACTTAGGGGTTTGCTACTCCTAGTGGGTGGTCTAGTAGTAATAAATTTGTAGACTTATTAAAGCACTTTATCAAATACATAAAAACCAATAATGATAATAAAGTGCTCCTTATATTAAGCAACCATGAGAGTCACCTTTCAATCAAAATTATCGATCTGGCTAAGAAAAATGGTATCGTTTTATTCACATTCCCGCCTTACACCAGCCATAAACTATAGCCGTTAGATAGAACAGTTTTTGGTTTTCTTAAGAAATATTATAATAAAGCGAACAACGATTGGCTTTTGCAACATCCTGAAAGTCCTCTAACTATATATAATGTCGCAGAATGTTTTGATAATGCATATCCACTTACCTTTACGACGTCCAACATACAAAGTGGGTTCCAAGTTTCAGGAATATGGTCCTTCAATGATAATACTTTTGGAGAGGATGAGTTCCTTAGTTCTTTTGTCATCAATAGACCACATGTTGAGCAAGAAATCGTTCCAGATGTTGACATTACGTCAAACACCCAATCAAATTAAGGCTATACACAAACAAATAGTGCTTTTCCAGCAATATCGCGTGATAGACCATGTGTTGTACAAGATCTTGTTTCCGTTTTTGAAAAGATGCCAAACATCAAACTGGATGAGAACGGTCCTTTATCAGGACTATTAACATCTCGCGCTAAAATAGTAAGCAAACTGATAATGTGATTTTACTTGTGACACCTAAGTTAGTTCGCCCGTTCCCGAAGACAGCACTACTCAAATATAAGATGTCTAATAAAAGAAAAGGTAGAACAAGGATCCTAACCAATATCCTTGAAAAGTTGGAATTGGAACTGTTGGCCACAAAGAAAGAGTGCTTTGCAATGAAAAAAAAGTAAGGAAATTAAAATCTATTAAAAAGAGAGTTCCTAAGAAAGTGAACGACAAAAGTAGTGACGAAGAAACTGATATGGTATTGGGAAGTGATACATGTGACGATATATAAAAAAGAGGTAACAAAGAAGTGGAGCAATTGCAATACAGAGGCAAAAGTAATAGTTGTGATTTATTCAACAAAAATAGAATTTTATTACACTGCTGTCTATGAACAATGAAGGGTACTTACTTAGCTGTCTGGCAACAACGCACAGATCTCTGTTTTATCGACAAACATTCAATAACAATTCATTTTCAGCGAAGTTTTCAGTGTCAAGAGGAGTAACTTACAGTTTGAAATTTAATCCAAATTCATATTGACCAAAAATGTAAGTTTTTGGTCAATATGAATTTGCTTAAATAGAATCATTATTTAATTTTATTTGTTGCCCTGTAGTAATATATTTTATGTTTATTTTAAGCTCAAAAACACCCTTTTCTTTAGTCATACTATTCTATTACATTTGTCCCATAAAACATCAACACTATGGTATTTGCAATGTATAGGCATGAGGGTAAATACTCATTGTTATTATTTTGTTTTTGCAGACAATGTGAAACTACATTAAAAAAAGCAATAAAAGGCACCTATTTTCAGGAAAAATAAAATGACCTCAGATGACATCAACTATTAGAGAATGACATTTCATATTACTTCTAAAACACACAAACAACACAAAAACAAAACAATGTTCAAAAACAAAACAATATTTCCTTTTTAAGGAATATGTAAAAGTGTCCTCACAGTTTCAGTTAAGACTGGGGCAAAATTGAAGTTCAGACTTACACCATAAGAAAAGTTGAAAATGAAAGGTCAATATAAATTATAATAAAATATTATTTTTTTAACTTTAAAAAGGAGCACAATCTACCTATTTGTGAACTAGAGATCAATACTTTATTTTTCAGTATAATATAATATTTAATTCATTACATGGCAAGGAATATGGCAAGAGATTTATATGTTGGGAGAGGCAAGATAAGTTGAGAAAAAAATCTACTACTAGAAAGACCCTAAAGGACTAATTAAATCTTGGTCGGCTAGCATAATTTCGGACAAATGGGATCAAAGAGTAAAGTGACGAAAATCCCCTTCAGAAGGAAAAAAGAGTGATAATAATGCATTCACAATAGTGGGAAATATAAATAAAAAATTCAAATTAGAACAAGAAATACCTTGGAAGACGCTCAAAATGGCTTCATTAGAAAACGTTTTTTTATTTAACATTTAAGGAATTGTTACCTCTTCAAATGGACCTAGCCAAGCCTTAATGAAATATTTAAAATGCCAAAGTGGAAATTAATTTTATAAATAATGAGGACTCACGAAATTACTATCATTAGATTGGACTTAGTGAGGATTTCTAGTGAAGAAACCAAATAAGACGCGTAGCCGTAGCTCTTTTAGAATACTTGACGAAATAGAGATAAATATGACAGAAAAAATTACTAGAAAACTTAACTACACATACAAGAAAGGTGTAAATTAAAAAAAAGTTAATAATAAATTGATGGCGAATAATATAGAATAAAATTCAAAGGAACAAATAAACCTGCATAATATCTATTTATTTGATATGGGAATACAAGTTTTCTCTTACACATTTACCATGTCACTATCTTCAAAATGCTGCCGTTTTAAGCATGGCCATTAACAATGCTAACAAAAAACAGTATGCCTTAAATGTGGCAATCACAATGACACTTGTGACAATTAGAAACACTAAAATGTTGATTGTATAACAATAATAATGTGATGATTGTAAAATAGCCACACTGCCTTTGATAGCTATCAATATTATAAAAAATATAATAATTTTAATAATACAACAAATTTACAGGATGCCGGTGGAAGTTCAATGGGAGATGTTGCTAACGTTTCAACTGTTGCATCAAGTACTGAAGGGGAAACATTGACATTTACAGATATAAAGAGTTGGCGAATGCAGCAAATGTTAGAAAAGAAGCGTAAACGTCGAGAAGAAGAGCAACGAAAAATCGCTATGCAGCTTGAAGAAGAGCGGGAACGAGAGCGGCGAGAGAATGCTAAGGGACTGGAAGAAGAATCTCAGCAGGAAGATAGAGAACGAGAGCAGCAAGATATTAAACTAGGAACAGCAGGAAGAAGATCAAGAACGAGAGCGGCAAGAGAATGCTGAAAGACGAACTGGAGAAAGACAGGTAAGAAGGAAGCAGGATAAACTTGTCTGGAAGCAGCGAGCAAAATCGAGAACAAAGATCACAAGGCGAAGAACAGGAGCAACAGGAACACCAGCGGCGCCGTGAGCAAATACGAGCAGCTCAACAGCACCGATTGCTAAGGGCTCAGAGACAGCAGCCACAACAAGGCAACAATGATAATGCATACTGCATGCAAAATGATCAATTTAAGCTCGGTGATAATAATTTTATCAGCAGTTCAGCTTACCGCGAAGCCAGTACACAAGATACTCCTGCGGCATTTATCAGTAGGATGGCGAATGCCATATGGCCATGAGATGTGTTAGCTTCTAAAGTAGTTAGGAAGCAAAAAAATACCGGGGATAGAGAAGCTTTTACCCCAAGGAAAGTTGAACTAATGTCATATCACTTTGAAAATTTTCTTCTTAAACGAAACTACGATGAAACAAGGCAGCAGATTGAACTGAAGAAAATTAATATGTACCTTGGCCGAGCAATTACTACTGCTAAAAAACAATTAGTATTATAAGGAAAGCACTCTGTCAAATTTTTGTTTTTAAATTATTTACCATCCATTAATTAGCCTAAAGAGTCCAAATACTTTCGTTAATTATTTATTTATGATTTTGTACTGATGATTGAAGAGTCGCCGAAGATTAGAGTGGACGTGATAGCGGATGAAAGACAAGGAGAATCTTGTATACCCAGGTGGAAAAATATTATAACATTTCCATACATGGCCATTATAATAAATCTAAAAAATTTCAAATTTTCCAAAATTTATTGTAAAAAATGTCAAATTATTGAAAATCCGTATCGCGTTGAATGGTTTTAAATGTTTAATAATCAGCGAATTAATAAAAAAGCTAAATTATTTCATTTGTAGACTCTTTTTTTATTCAATTAATCATTGAAACTACAAATAATATGATTTAAGCTTTTTTTTACTTATCCGCTGACTATTAAAGATTTAAAACCATTCAATGTGATACGGATTTTTAATACTTAGACATTTGTTATGAAAAATCTCGATCAATTCGACATTTTTGGGATCTATTATAATGGCCATATATGGAAATTATAATGCTCAAATCATTATAATGACAATATAATATTTTTCCATCTGGGATAGGCACCTAAATTTTTTTATTTTTCTTAAAAATTATGTTTTAATTCAGACCCTTAAATTAATATCATTATTATTATTACTATTATTATTTTTAATTTTATTAACTTAACCTCCATTATTGACTGTATTTTTAATTTTTTCTATTTAACAGTTTTGTCTGATAAAATTAAATATATGTTTTATTAATTAAATAAAAAAAACTTTGTGAATATCAATCAATAAATTTTAATGCTACCTCTCTTTTAGTTTAAAATTGCCAAAAACTTTTTAGCTTGAAGTCTTATTAACTCAGAGTCCGAACTGGCAGGACTGGCAGAGTCCGAAATTCTCCTAATAATCTGACTTTTTAACTTAAGTAAAGTGTTTTTCCGACTTAATAAGACTTTGGCAGAGTTTTTCAGAGAAAAGAAGAATTCTAGAAGTTTTATTCTGACTTCATCAAAATTTTTAAGAGTTTCTGCAGAGATTTTTTTTCCACAAGGGAGATCACACTCCATTTTTCCAAGAAAAAAAAATAGAAAGACAACATGGGAACAAAACTACATTTTTAAAAAGGAATTAAAAATAGTTAATCCGAGAGAAGAACTAAGAAGAAATATAAAATTTCAGGACAAAAACTTGAATTTTGAAATGGGTACTGAAAAATAATTAATAGATATGAGGGTCACTCCAAAATTATTGGGATATAGGAAAACTATATAAACAAAACACACCAGATTAACATATTTTTAAAGTAGTCTCCTTCAGCGTCAATACACTTCTGTAGACGAAATTTCCACAAACGGAAAGCATCGCGTCAATTGTTTACAGACACATAGTTAAAATATTAAATATATAGTGGCAATCAAGCCATTTTTTTTTTATTAAAATACAACTAAAAGTAGCACAATGCAAGATCCGTTGATTACCTAATGTAGCTCTAATTTGCTCTATGCTCTAAGACTACCAATGTTATTTTTCTTCGAAAAGTTGACAGTGAACGGTATGAGAATGCGTTGTCGTGGTGCAGCATCAAGCTTCTAATTATTAGAGTCTGAAGAACTTTTGGCAAGCAATGTTGTGTGTACTAGGCCGTTTTCTATATTTTTAATTTAATAACTTTGACCAAGCTTTTTACTTCTGAAAAACACGACATACATAACCTTCTTTATGGGACGTACTTTTTTACAACGGTTTGCTTTGGATCATCAATTAAATTTCTAATTAAAAAAAAAACCAATGGAATGCTAATAGTGAAAGTGACAGATGACAATACATACTGACAGATTTAGAATATATATTGATCAAAGAGAAAATTGGTATAGCCATTATTTCAGAAAAAAAAATCAAAATCAGTGGCTACAACATAATTGGCAATAACAGAGAATGGCTATGGAGGTGTTACAATTATCATACAATCATCTACAATTTTTCGAGAACTTAGTGTCTCCAAAGATAAAAGCATCAAAACTTGCTACATTGAAATAATAAATACTTTTCATATTAAAAAAAATAATATCCATATACAGTGCTCTATCTGTTCACACAACACAATCCAACTGGGAAACTTTATTAAAACATCAACAATCATGTCAGGTGATTTCGATGCCACCGCACATGATCTAATAGACCAATAGATACCAGAGAAGACCAAAGAGAAAATGCTTATGGTGACCCCAACTTCTTGTATTAAAAGATTGTAGTTATACTAGGATACGCAAAGTTGACAACACTATACAAAAATATGCATCTGATATTACCTTGTGTCAACCGATTTATATGTTCACTGGGAATGGAAAACAATGTAGGAAACTTTGACCAATGATTTCAATAACTCGATTTCAATGATTATTAAAACATTACTATCGAACCTTAAACATCTTCAAAATAACTTACAAAATATAAAACTCAAATATGACTGACTGTAAAGCAATAATAAAATGTAAGATGTCGGAAATTAATATAGTATAACTATATTAATTTCATAAAGATAATTATTGATGGAGCAGTTGCATGTATTCAATTAATTAAAATAGTCCACTCACATAATTCAAATTTTAAGCTTAAACCACGGTAGTTAGTTGAAATATCGAAATTAGTTACTCAACGAAGACCTGCCCTTAGAACTTTTAGGAAAAATCCCACACCAGATAACTCAATTAGATGTAAAAACAAACAATTTTAACCTTTCAATAGTAGCACGCGGTCTCTCGGACCGCAAAAAATTTGATTGAGATTATTTTCTAAAATATACAAGCTTCAGTAATTTCCTTCTAGATAATCCTTCCTTGCAACGGAATTTTTGCGTCAATCTGGCTCAGGCCGTCAACACGAGCGCACGTCCAGAATAAATTAATGTTGCGGTGTGAGAGACCGCGCGCCACCACTTACCTTATACCTAGGTGTGTGTGTGTGTCACTTTTTATTTTTTAGTAAAAATAGTGAGTAGCTTTAACAATGGACTTATAGAATAAGAATAGAAAAAAATGCAGATCTGATTAGACTTATATTAGAAGAAAGTGATGTGGATTTTGATGACTCAGAAGATGAAGATGTCAACGATGCAGTGGAAGAACAAACAGAAAATAAAAATATCAGCTCTGATGATGAAGACGACCTACCTTTATTTACGGTAGGCAAAAAAAAGATGTTTTACATTAACAACTGTCGTAACCAATATTGTTACTAAGTATTGTGTTGTGGTGACCATGGATAATCTACCATCAGGTAAATGTTGTGTTTAATCATGCAATTATTTTTAAAAATTTCGTCAAAAACATATTTTGAACACATAAATATTCAGTTACGATTTTAGTTTTCTTCCGACTAGTTCCGAGTTCTCTGGTTTGTTGCTAATTGTAGATAAAGTAATATTGTTTCTTACAATCAAAGAATCATTTGTGCAAGTTTGCGCTTTTCTTTTTAAATGAATATTTTCATAACTCAAGCAAAAAATTGGTGTTTTGATTAATCATTTTTTTTTCTTTCAGGACCGCATTGTAATGATTTATTTTTTAACGAGACAAGCTCTTTACAACGTAATGATTATTACTTGTGGTAAAAGAAGTATTGACGACAGAATACTTTTTTTAAAGGATTATATACAAAACGTGACTAAATGCTCAAAAAACTTGATTCCTAGTATAAATAAAAAGATTTCCTTTTTATATGTACTAGGAATATTTATAATTCTGTTTTTGCAAAAAGATTTTTGCAACAGAATTCAAAAAGAAATGGGTGCAATCAAATAGAAAACCAGCCAGATTTCTCGAAAATAACAAGGAATGGTTATTAAGTTCAATAGGGTTTTCTACTTATTCAACTGCAATGAAAAGAAAAATTGGTAGACCTGAAATATGTTTTGAAGAGGCAACCGACAGAACTAAACGCGTAAAAACAAAAGATTTAAGAACTATGCACACTACGCAAGAATTATCTTATGCAACTCAAATGAATCTCCGTGCTTCTGGACAAACTGATGCAGCAAAAATACTTAAAGATATCACAACGATTTCACCAAAACGAGCAACAAAACACAGGGCAGCTTTTTCAAAGTACGGCACAGAATCTTCATTCCAGGCAAAAAGACTCTCAAGCTCAGATGCCCTGTCTCTGTTTGTAGATGCAAATCTCACTAGAATGCAATATAATAAAATAAAAGCGAAAGCACCATTTGTTTTTTCATCATACAAAGAGATACAAAGAGCAAAAAAGGAATGTTATCCCAACATTATTGTTGTCACTGAAACGTCTGCTGAAGTCCAATTACAAGCTTTTTTGGATCATACAGCAAAACGTATTGTTCAGTTGCGAGAAGACGTGATAAGATGCTAAGAAGTATTGCGAAATATTTTTTTGGCTTCCAAGTGGGGTTTCGATGGATCCAATCAACCTGAATACAAACAAAGATTTTAAATACTCAAGGTTTCGATGCAAGCATATTTATAACATTGTTGGTACCTTTTGATGTTGAAGCAGTGGATAAAAATAATGAGACAATTGTTATATGGCAAAACAAAAGATGTTCATCAACGCGATTTTGTATACCTATAAGGTTCCAATTTGCTCGAGAAACGACTGAACTCGCAAGGATAGAGAAATTATATATTACCAGTCAAATCGAAAAGCTCAAAAAGACAATCTGCGTTGTGGCTAATTTAAATTTGGAAATAACCCATAGATTGCTTTTTACTATGGTGGACGGGACAATTGTAATTCTCTGACTGAAACGGCATCAATACAGTGTTGCTAAACGACAATGGGCGGTTTCGTCCCAAGTGTTGTAACATTTTTCTACCTACATCATTTGAAAGATCTCAACGAGTGTTATGTTTTTTTGTATCGGCATAACTCCGTATCTCGTGCAGGGAAACTGTTATAGTGGTATTATTAATTTCATAAAAATGTTAAATATAACTTAATTAATTAGTTTTTTAATAACTATAGGACTAAAGCGATTTTTAAAAAAAAGTGGAAAAAAACACACGATCGACCAGGTAGTGCCTATTTCGACCCAACAGCCCCTCTACCACCCCGCGCGCCACGCGCTGCCATTGTTTTTCATTGTAAGCACAGGAGCAGCGGCAGCGAACGATATTTTATGAGACAGCGCTACATGTTGGAAAGAGATGGTTCCCGGCGATCCTTCTAGATGCCATTATTTACTTAGTGGCAGTGTAGTTTTGTAGCTGTGCTGTACTATCGTCTTTCAAAATTGTTACTCCGCTATTAATTTTTGACGACTTACGCATTCATAAAGGACCCCTGCTTCTACGTTTACAACGATCGGCTTTGGCTTGTTTTGTGGACTTTGATATTGTTGTAATTATTACTAACTATGGAACATTTGTGTGTGACCTGTACTCGGTCTTTGAGACGGCAGCGAGTGCGACATGAAGTGTCAAGACCCATATTAGAAGCAAGACCACGTTTTGCTGAATATATTTTGGAGCATATGAGAATAGACCAGGTATGTTTAATGTAACTATATATTACACATACAACTGTATATTTATAACAACCTTATCTATATCAATAGCAACAATTATTTATGCACTATTATCTTCCGGTTTTATGTGATAGCACAATTTAAGACAATCGACTAGTACAATACATTTTATTTAAATAATTAATTTGTATTATTCAATAAATGCAAAACGAGTGTTATCACTAGGATATTATTTAATCTCTATAAAGCGAACCAAAGGATTATCATCTATCATTATCAGCATTTTTATTTTTTTGCAGGCCCTATTGAATGATCGGCAACACATTTGCCATCGTTGCTGGGTGGCTGCTACTCGTCATGAGGCGAGATTAAACGAACTTGACATGGAACCTCAAGATTTACCCCAAAATCCGGAACAACCGTCAGTTGATGTTATGTCTATAACTGATTACAAAAGATCTGCAAATACATCCAACAGCTGTCTTTTCCCGAATTGCAGGGCAGATAATCTAGTAAGAGTACCACGTTTTATAAAATCTCGGATGCTAGTGGAATATAAGTTATATATTCCACCAAGTGCCCGCATCTGTCACGTTCATTTGACTTCAAACGAATGGAATGAGTTAGAGGAGCTGAATAATTCGTCTTTTACGGCTGAACATTTAAAGGACATGCTAGATATATTAAGAGATGCCTGCCAACAATCTCGATTTAATTTCGACAATATTGAATCTATAACAACATCTGAGCTTCATTTTTGTACGGGTCTAAATCATGAAGAATTCAACAGACTTCTGGAGCAGACGCCTTCTATATCCCAACGCTCGCAACGTCCTAAAACTGTTCTCGGAGCTTATTTAATGAAAATAAGAACGGGAGAACCAAATGAACGATTATCAAGCCGTTTAGACATGAGCCGGCGTAGTTTGGAGCGAAAATTGGAGTTAGCACGTGAATGTTTAACAAATGAGTTTGTTCCTCGTCATCTCGGATGGGACCACATTAGCCGTGAAGAAATTGTAGCAAGAAACTCAACAATCCCAAATGCTATATTTGGTGTTGACAATGAAGTGCCACCAGCCATTTTGATATGCGACGGAACCTACATTTACATCCAGAAAAGTAGTAATTTTTTATTTCAGAAGCAATCATATAGTCTGTACAAATTCAGAAACCTGCTAAAACCTTTTCTATTAATATGCACAGATGGCTACATAGTAGATGTGACTGGCCCTCATGCTGCTACGACTTCAGATGCGACGATAATGAATGCCTATATTGAAAATGAAATGAATCCAATTCATTATGTCCTTCATAATAATTATACATTTGTATTAGACAGAGGTTTCAGAGACGCAATTTCAACCTTACAGACTTGGGGCTATCAATCCCACATGCCTCCAACAAAACTTAGAAGTGAAAGCCAACTGAGTACAGTAGAAGCTAATAAATCAAGATTAGTTACAATCGTGAGATGGGTTGTAGAGGTAGTGAATGGGTGGATTAAACGCGATTTTAAAATATTCAGACAAGAATATTTTAATCGGGCAATGACGCATTTATTCGTTGATATACGCATTGCTGCTGCTCTTTTAAATACTTTTAGAGAGCCTGTAAAAGACCATCCTCGAGCTCATGAAATAATAGAAGTGCTAAATAGGAGAATTCATATGGCCAACAGTCTAAGTGACTATGTTATCGAAGAGAATATAAATCGACAGCGAGTATCTTTTTGTGCTATCACCGCAGATGACAATCAATTACTGCAATTTCCAATATTAACAGAAAAAGACCTTTTATTGATTTCATTAGGAACTTATCAAATAAAACTTGCACGGTCTTATTTGAGCGAACACATTAGAAACGGCATATACACAATAGAAATATGCATAGGAGCTATTCCAAACCTTGTGCGATACAATATAAACATTTTAAATGGCATTCTTTTAAGGGGGCGGATAAAATCGCGACACGTATCTGGTAGAATTTATTATTCGTACATTTTGATTAACAATAGAGCAGAAACAGCGAGAGAGTCAATTGCCCATTGTTATTGCTCTTGTTTGACTGGGAAGAGAACAGTAGGTACTTGCGCTCACATAATGAGTATCATTTGGTACCTTGGCTGGGCAAGACACCAGCCAAGCATATTGTTACCGGCGACCTATTTGGACGACATTGTTGTAGATAATGTCCACTATTAAAAGATAGGTACTGTATATTAACATAAAGAATTATTTATAAAAATAAAACTTAAGTGAACATGTTTAAACTAGTCGCAACATGTTACAAGGGTTGGGACGCAACCCATACAATAATGCCCATTGTCCTTTGTGGCCTTAATTTTAACAATCTTTAGAAAGCAGTGACTACAAAAGTTGATGAAGAAAAGTTTTCTTTTGGTCTGTCGATTTTGCACGCCAGGATTAAGTTTTTGAAATGTATTCTTCACATTGCGTACAAGTTGCCAATAAAAAATTGGCAAGCTCGTGGAAAAGTGAATAAAAAAATCGTCGAAGATAAACAGAAGAGTATACGAAAAAGATTTAAAACTGAAATGGGTCTAATTATTGATAAACCTAAACAGGGATTAGGAAACACTAATGGTGGTAATACTTCGAGAAGAGTATTTAATAATTCCGAAAAAACATTTATCACAGGAGTTAATTTAGAACTTATAAAAAGGTTTAAGTGCATCTTAGAAACGTTGGCTTTTGGACATTATATAAATACATATTTGGAAATTTAAAAAGTATACATGGGACACTGCTAAACTATATGTAGAATTATATAGCTGGTATCCGATGCCACCAACCATCCACAAAATTTTAATCCACAGTCCCGATATAATATTGAAATTTGTCTTACGTATAGGGCAATTAAGTGAAGAGGCCCAAGAAGCTAATAAGGTTTTCAAGAAATATCGGGAATGTTTTTCCAGAAAAATAAACCGCGAAACTGCAAACCGTGATGTGCTGTATCGTTTGATTATTGCTTCCGATCCCTTAATTTCTAGTATACAACAACCATCAACGACGAAAAAGCAATTAGATAAAGAAGTATTGGAACTATTATTAACACCAAACCCATCTAAAAGTTGAGGTGAAAACATGGAATCTAGTTCACAAGAAACTGATGATTTCGTTTCTGAATAACTACAATATTAAGATAATTTAGTGCAACAATGTAAATAATAAAAAAATGAGTATATTTAAGTTATCTAATTCATTTTTTACAATCTTGGATTACTCAAATACTTTTTGCCAATTGTTGGACATTTTGGCCCCACTGTGCGCCGTTCGATTTCGCAAACGTTTATATATTTGTATAGCCTTTACTTAGTCTTGTATAATTTTAGTATCGCGGCCTATTACAAATTAAGAGTGAAATTTATATTTGTTTATATTATAACTTTATCATTTGCATTCTCGTCTTTTCTTATAATACACTAACGTACCGACGTAAGCGTACTACCTACATTGGTGACCCCGTAAAAAAAAGAATAATGACGGAAGAAATACTAAGAACAACCGTAACGTCGATGCCAGGAGAAACTTTTCGAGTCGGGTGAGGGTACCGCCTTAACCCGGATGATGAAAATTGTGGTTTGCACGCATCGAAGGTCAATTCGTACTTTCTAACATTATTAAAGATGATACTAAATTTTATTATATATTAGGCAAACTAGAACATCAATATGCTTCCGAAATTCGCGACATAATCGTTTCACCGCCAGAAACGGGTAAATATGATACACTCAAAACGGAATTAGTGAAACGGTTATCAGCATCGCAAGAACGTAAAATAAAACAATTATTGATGCATGAGGAGTTGGGCGATAGAAAGCCGTTTCAATTTTTGTGTCATTTGAAATCTTTGGCTGCACCCACCGTACCTGAAGATTTTATAAGAACGATTTGGCCAAGTAGCTACCCACTAATTTACAAACTATAGTGGCTTCGCAGATGAGCACCCCACTGGATTCGGTGGCAGAACAGGCTGATCGAATAAATGATATCGTGCCGATACAACCCAAGTGGCGTATACTTCATCTTCATCAACTAACAACCCAGTTATGTACTACTTTTGATGTTCTTAAACAAGTGGTGGCACTAACGCGTAAACTAGGAGAGGCGTGCATGGAAATATGCAAACCACGCTTATATCGATAACGATCGAACGCGCGCAATTCCAATACGCACTTCCGTCAAAACCAGATCACGTTCCAGACCTAAAGAACACCCATACTCTTGGTATCGTCATAGATTCGGTTCAAAGACGAAACAATGCACACAACCCTGTACATTTTTATCGGGAAACGCCAACAGCAGCCGTTAGCGGTGGCGAACGTCTGCACAGTTTCCTCAAGCCGCCTGTTTGTATCTGACCGCAAGACAAAAATTCAATATTTAATAGACACAGGATCGGACTTGTGCGCGTTTCCATGGTCATTCGTCAGAGAGCCTCGATTAAAAACTAAATACGAATTGTATGCTGCGAATGGATCTGCCATACCTGGCGTTTTACAATCGCTGATGTAACGAAACCTATTATTGGTGTCGATTTTTTAAAATATTATAATTAGTCGACTGCCGCAACCAACGCCTGATCGACGGCACTACAGTATTAAGTGTGAACGCTCCAACCCAAAATTCGGGTAAAAGCATATCGTCCGTAGGGGAGATGCGGGCAAGACGGGGCACCCGTATTATAAGGAATTCTAATTGGCCAATCACGATCGTTCTAGCGCGTGACGATGCGGCACCATGATGCCTGTCAGTGCGTCCGTTGAGTGATTCGCTGCGACACGTATGTTTTTGTTTATTGAGACAAAAGTGGTTTCTGGCAGTTTGATTCTTATTTTTTAAGTTCGTTTTGTACGTATTTACTACGCAAATAATACTAGACTATATTAGCTTCAAAGTTATTCTCATGCGTCAACGATTAAGCTAGCAGGTAAGAACTTGTTTATTTCTGTATTGTGTATTGTTTTCCGTATGTGTTTTTTTAAATACAATTAGGCGTTCGAGGGCAAGATGGGGTATTGTATACCCCATCTTGCCCGCTCGTGGTTTCTGATTATATCGCAAGTTTTTATTATTCGTACGTGTATGAGTGTGTGGGATAGTGGGTGATTTGGGTGCAAGGGAGTGTGTATTGACGATGTAATCAATAATGATGTTATTTTGTTTTAGAATGGTGAAAACGTATAAAAAAAACAAATAGAGGGGATTGAGCGCAAGAGAGTATGGAAAAAGCTGTGGATGCTGTTATAGAAGGAAAAATGGGGTATATGTTAGCAGCGAAGACATTTTCAGTTCCTCAGACAACTTTAGAAATAAAAGTTAAGGCATCTCGCGAGAATTTGGCTGCTTCTTCATCTGCTAGTATAAAAGTTCCTTTAGGGCCTAAACGACCTATTTTTACAGAAGACGAAGAGAAAGAGCTTTGTAGCTATATAATAGACATGGAGAGTCGACTTTATGGTCTTACAACCAAAGACCTAAAGGCATTAGCTTATAATCTAGCAGTAAAAAATAATAAACCACATCCTTTCAACGTTCAAAAACAAGAAGCTGGCAAGGACTGGGTTCAAGGTTTTTTGAACAGACATCCGGAGTTGTCAATAAGAAAACCCGAAAGCACTTCAGCTGCGCGTGCTGCCGGGTTCAACAAAGTTGTTGATCAATTTTATACTTTTTGGGTAATATCTATGATGAACATCATCTTACACCAGACCGCATTTACAACTGCGACGAAACTGGCATTTCAGTTGTACCTAAAACCAAATCAAAATTATAGCGAGAAGAGGCCGAAAACAAGTAGGGGCCTTAACTTCTGCGGAACGAGGTGCTACGATTACAGTTGAAATATGTTTCAGTGCCAGTGGGCAATATATGCCCCCTATGATGATATTCCCCAGAAAAAGGATGGACCCTCAGTTAATGCTTAATGCTGCCCCTGGAGCATGGGGACTAATGGGGAGTTGTAAGTGACTCGGGCTGGATAACCACTGAATTATTTCTCGGGTGGTTTAAACGATTTGTAAAATTCAGTGGGGCGACAGCAGATCGACCTGTATTACTGTTATTAGATGGTCATAGCACCCACACAAAAAACATAGATTTGATTAAAGAAACTCGATCCCACGGGGTTATTATTTTATGTTTCCCCCCACATACGACTCACCGTCTTCAGGTCGCCAACGTTGCTTATATGAGACCATTGAGCAATTATTATGATCGACAAATCACGGCGTGGCTTCGCAGCAATCCAGGGATGGTAGTTACAATCCGGAAAGTTGCAGAAATTTTTGGAAAGGCCTTCATAGAGACGTCTACCGTGGCAACAGCTGTAAATGGGTTCAAGAAATGCGGAATTTGGCTATGATCCATCGGTTTTCTCTGAAAGCGATTTTGCTCCTTCTTTAGTGACTGACATTCCGTGCGCTCAATCAATAACTGCAACCGCCAGTGCACCAAACAATGAACTTGCTACTGTAACAACACCATCGGTGAATCTTGCAATATCGACTTCCATTGAAACAGCACCAATTAGCCAATCTGCGCCGACCACATCAGTTATCAGCAGTGTCGCTATTATAACACCTACAACAATTTCAGCAGCCGTAGCACTTGCTGAGCCAGAAACACAGCCAATTAAGGCTTTCCATGTGCCAGATATCACTGGAGCTGCTACCACTGCAGCAACATCTCGCGCCTTACCTGCAAAAGTTTTACCATCTGCCGAGGTTGAAGCAGCGACTATTCATACGACCACTATGATGGTTTCTGCCGCCCCGTCGAGTCCTAAGCCCGGATGTTCTACTTGGCTTATTAATAACGAAATAGACCGAAGACCAACAACTCCACAACAATCCAAATTTTCTGTTGCTAGTCCACAGCAAATATTACCCCTTCCAGCAACTCGTAAAACTTCACGCGTGACTCGAAAACGAGGAAAAACAGCTATAATTACTGCGTCACCCTATAAAACAGAACTGGAAGAAACGATAAAAAAAAAGAAAATTTGGAAGAGAGTAAGCAAAAAAGGAAGGAAATCAGACAATTAAAGTTAAAGAAGACGCAGAAGAAGACTAGAGAGAAAGAAGGTAAAGTCATATCAAAGAAGAAAGTAAGGAGCAATCGCAGTTCATCCAGTAGCAAAAGCGAGAGTAACATTGAAAATACCCCTTGCTTATACTGTAGGGGACTATATTTGGATTCCGATGAAGGCTGGGTTGCGTGTTCTATATGTGGCAATTGGGCACATTGCTCCTGTGCTGACGTGGATGATGAAGACGATGAAGCAACATTCACCTGCGAATTTTGCGAAAAACAGTAAAGGATTTGCTATACCCCTTCTTGCCCGATGGGGGTACCCCGTCTTACCCTACCTAGAGGGCAAGATGGGGTAGGTGGAGTTTTTTTACTTTTATATTGTTAACAAATTAATTATGTTACAATTGTTCCTAATTTTATAGAAATTTGAAAGACTAATTAACAAAGAGAATAATAGTAATAAAATAGAGTATATAAGTACAATAGTTTCAGTTTTATTTCCCATCAAACGTTAAGTACCCTGTCTTGCCCGCATCTCCCCTACGTACTAACAGAGAAATCTCGTTACCACTGCATCCTTGGAGATTTTCCAGAAATAACTCGCCCAGCTGGTACGCTTGTAATACCTAAACATACAACAGATCATCACATAAGAACCACACCAGGACCACCAGTCACTGGACGTCCGCGACGACTAGATCCAAAACGATTACAAATAGCAAAAAAGGAATTTGAGAACAAGTCGCGTGAGGGAACGGCACGCAAATCGGAAAGCCCATGGTCTTCACCACTGCACCTAGCTCCTAAAAAGAACGATGGCTGGAGGCCATGCGGTGATTATACAGGCCTAAATACACATACAATCGCCGACAGATACCCGTTCAAAACTTCCAAGATTTCGCGTATCGGCTTACGGGTAAAAAGATCTTTTCAAGATTGGATTTAATAAAAGCTTATAACCAGATATCTGTCCACACCGAAGACATACCCAAAACCGCGATAACAACATCGTTTGGACTTTACGAAATACCATACATGACGTTAGACTTCGCAATGCAGCTCAGACGTTCCAACAATTTATGAATGAAGTATTGCGGGGCCTAGATTTCTGTTACAGTATCATCGATGACATTTTAGTGTTTAGTAACACACACATTGAGCATGAAAAACACACGAGACGTTTGTTCCAACGAATGAAAGAATACGGAATAATTTTATTGTTAAATGCGTTGTTAAAAATGGATGAAGGCGACGTTATAGCTAATAAAAATGACGGCTCTCGGAAAAAGAAGAAAGGTGAACATCAACTAATAATAGGAATTTAGATGTGTTAGTGTTAATAACTTTTGATAAACATAAGGTAGGTAATTATATCAAAATAGGAATAAAGTATTTAAGCCAATATTTTTGTTTTGACGTGACAACGTCTTATAAATTGGTTTGCCGGGTGACACTTCAAGAAACTGCGTTACGCTCCGCTCACGTTATGCGCTCACAATGAGAGCGAGTGAGAGGCACGCGTCCCTTCTCGGGCATGGTTAGCCCGCCTAAGAGCGAGAGAGACAGACATAAAAGTGAAAGGCACGCGTCCCTTCCACTCAGATAGGAACAAGTTAAGTTGTAGTAAACGCTGTTTCATTGTACGCAAATGTATTGCAAGTTATTGTATGTATATTTGTATATAAATACGTATGTATGTGGTAAAAATAAAATTTTGTTAATATGAAATTCAGTGCGAGATTCTTTGTATAAATTAATGTTTTAAATATAATTCTTTGTATAAATAAATGTTTTAAATTATTACTATTATTTCATCCTTCTTCCTACTATACGAATGAATATTCACATTAAAATGATTTTACCACTCAAAGTCGTTGTCACGTAAAACTTTCGCCCGTATACCGACTTTACAGGCAACCAATTTTTTTTCAAGGTATCCTGATGGTGATCTGCTCACATTAAGTTTTGAATCAGTCTGTAATCACAGTTCACGAAAGTTCAAGTGTTCCACATTGGCCTTAAATGAGATATTAAATCCTAGGATGTTATATTTAAATTTGGGGGAAATTTGCAAGATATGTATTGGTCTCATTTTATTTCACCATACCCTACAAAACAGTAATGGTCAAGAATTACGTCATCCAAAAAATGAAGAAAAAAAATTCCATATGTCTTATTTTTTTATTCGAGGTTCGAAAACAATGGTAACTCTGTAAAAATTTTTTTTAAAAGCTTTGGGTATTAACAAACATGGTGAACTTTATTGCAAAACAGACATTTGATGGTATAATACCACCTGATCAAAGGGCTGGAGATCGAAAAAGTCAGAAATTTGTTGACAAAAAGGATAACGAACGAAAATTTATCTTTATGTTAAATGCAAAGGAATCTCATTACAACAGGAAGAAATCAAAATGGATCTAATTTAAAGTATTAGGAAACTTTGGCATATTTATAATAATGACTGCCCTCAGGATCTAAAAGTTACAGAATCAATGTACAGAAAAATTTTCATACAAGACAATATTTCGTACAATATAGGGTTTTCTTCGCCAGCGTGTGACATATGCAGCACATGTCAACTTTTTAAAAACCAGATCAATGATAATAAAAATGAGCACGAAAAAAATGATCATAAAATCCGGTGGATTGTGAATAAAAAACAGCAAAAGCTTTCATTATTGAAGCTATGAAAAAACCAGCAGATTCCAAGACTATCTGTTTTGATCTCTAACAGATACAGCCCCTTTCTAAGACTCCAATTCGAGAAGCGTTTTATTTGCTTCAACGTTTTTACGCTCTCTGCCTCACTGACATGGAAACAAAAAAACCAGTTTTTTACTTGGACCAAAAAATCTAGCAATGAAAGGAACCTTGGGAATTTCTTCTGCTGTTCTGTGATACTTGTATTCTTTAAATTTGTCTGGAATAGCCACTTTAGGTCTTTTCGCAGATGATTGTGGTGAAAAATAAGGAAGTGCATGTAGTGCTTACTTTGATATTTTAGCTAAAGAACTATTCATCCCCAATTGTCACGAAAATCGTTATCATGTTTCATCTTCGTGGACATAGTTATGTGCCCACCGACCGAGTATTCGGAACAGCAGAGAAAAATTTACAAAAAAGACTGTTTATAAAAGACCCTGACGGTTATTACGAAGTTTATAAGAAACAGAGAACCATTCACAAATTGGGACAAAATTGGTGAGTTGTATAGGGTTAAATACCTTGCTGAATATTACAAAATGTTAAAAGACATCAGAGACACAACATAATAGAAAACGAGTTCAAATTATCCAAGAATCAAGCAATGTAAGACATGATAAACAATCACAACCTTGCCAGAATAAAACAGTAATTTACTTAGTTTGTGGTGTAAGATCTCACAGGTACTAAAATACAAATGAAAACTCTGTTCCTTCTGCAAGTCTTCCGAAACCGAAAAAGAAACATCCTGCTATTATTCAGATTTGGCCCGTAAGTAACAGAATAAAAGCAAAGAAGATTGAAGACATCAAAAAAATACTCCTCAAACAGTTTGGTGAGTCTTGGAAAGAAAATAGTGTGCTGCAATGGTATAAAGATGTTCTGAATAACAATACACTATTTGCTGAAAATGCTGCTCCAGTTGTTGATAACGAGAGTGACATAAAATCAGATAGTGAAGAATGTGATTGCATTGAACATAATGTCGCTGACTTAATTTGAGTTTCAAGAAAATCTTTTTTATCCCTAATTCTTCTTATTTGATTCAATAAATAATAATGTAATTTTTTTTATAATTTAATTTGACCGTTTTTTAATTTAATTTGACCGAAGTCTGGTACTGAAAACAAAACTGAAGTTGCCCACAATTTCAGAACAAAACTGGACTTGTCCATTTTTTTTTTAATTATAACTCAGCCTACAGTAGACTACCAAAAAAGCATAGCATATTTTCTGTCACTATTGTAGATAGATTCAATAAAATATAAATTTAAACATATAGATAATATAATAAATACACTTCTAGTTTTTTCGCTCTACTGTAAAATTTATTATTGTGGATAAATCTGCTTTTAATCCTAAGTTCCTCATGTTTAACAAAATCACTGATTTTCCTTTAAGATTTTTTAATTTCACGGGCAATTGCGCTTAACAATTTTGTTCACAATTGTACCAGCGCAAACGATCGCCATTGTGGTTCAACTTACGCACCGCGATCTATTATCCCTCTTTTAGCAATAAGGGAACATATTGGATAAAAGTTTTGGATGAATTTTAAAAATTAAATATTAGCATTATGAAAGATGCAAAAAAATATTGTATCAAGATATCTGTATATTGTTTGATATTTATGGGAATCAGAAAATGGATTGTAGTAGTAGATTAAATTTGTATGAATTTGATTTTAATTAGTAAAATTTTCATTTAAAGAAAGCATATCATGTGATATTTCTGTTTTCTGCATAACATTAATTAATATTAATTACATACATTCAAAAAAATATTCGGTTGGGGGAAAGTTTTTTCATTTTTCATATACAAATTCAAAATAATCTTTCATAAAATTTTATTTACATTTAATTATAATACTTATATGCCATTATGTTCAACAACTTGTTGTTATTTTATAGGTAGTGACGTAATCCCATTTCTGTAGAAATTTTGAGACTTCTTATCAAAAAAACTGCGACAAATACTTGTGGTGCTCTTACCGACACTGCGTTAGGTCCATAAACGTCATAATTTTTTTTGGCAGCTTATTACATTCTTTCCATTGTATGTAATAAACCTTCAAAATGTATAGAATTTCTATGTTACATTCACCATTTTGGAGGACAAATAAAACATTTAAAAAATGGCAGGACAGCACTTTGGGGCCGTCCATATATTACGTCATTCTAAATTAGGGGAGGGTTGGTCTGTGGGTGACGGTAAATGATGGAGAAGGGGGCGTTTCGAAATTGACGTCATTGTTGTGATATTACCCGTGACCCAGGATTTGCAAGAATGGGTGAAAACTCCATGGGAGCTGTCCAAAGAAAACTAAATATATGTATAGAATAGAATAGGGAAGAATAAACTATTATATTAATGAACATTGCCAAAGTACATAATAATAAAAAAGATGATTCTATAACAAAACGTTTTAATGTTATCCTATTTTTTCAAATCCGCAAATGTTTTAATTTTGTCAAACTGGGAAATGACGTCAGTTTCCGAGAGGGTCATTAGGAAATGACGATAGGATGATTGTGGGGAGGGTCAAAAATCAGCAAAAATCGATGACGTAATATATGGACGGCCCCTTTTAACTTTAATTTTTTTTTAATGTTATTTATTTGATGATATCAAAACTATCTAAACATAAACTTCTTCAATAAAAAACAACTTTTCCAAATAAACTATTGGTATTTAAGTAGCTGTTTCTGAAAAAAACAGCTTAAAACAAGGAAACGTACGAAATATAACCATAGCGCTTATTAATACGATACGTGCGCCCAAAACAGCCTACCCCAATTCGATGCTCGCACGTGACGGGCGCAAGCAGTTAGTATCTAGCAAGTCCGCCGCGAGCCCACCTGTCCGCACACGATTGACGACCGGGCGCACGGCTTTAGAGGTTTAGGTATTTTATAATAAAGTATTATGTTTACAATATTGACGTTTTTGAAACTAAGATTATTTGTGATTAATATTGAAATATTTAATAACATGGCTATCTAACATGCAAACATGATTTATTTTTGGAGTTTGCAGAGATGACATCGCTGCGGCTTTAAAATTTTATAGTGAAACTTACCCTGACAGTCAAGTCCATGAGTAATATTGCGTGCTGATTATCGTTTACGCGATAATTCGCTTTAGTTAACCTTGTTGGTTTAAATATCAAAGGAAAATCAGATAAATATAACAATACCTTCGGTGACCTTCACCTCACTGACATCGAGTGTCATTTGTAGGAAAGTAACTACTTAAATTCTTTTAAAATAATACATCTCATAGCCCATACGTCACGTGCCAGGACGCGGTGCGCGGTTCGTGGCGTTGGCGCTGTCTGGCCAAGCGTTTCGTAGGGTTTTTTTATTATTATTTTATATTATTTATAAGCATATTTTCAATGTTATATTTTTATTATAATTACTTTGATAAAGTTGTTTTAAAAACGATTATTATTATTTGCGGAAAGATACACGATCGACTTCATCCTTTATATGTATTTTTTATTGTATTTATATTTTATTACAGAAGCCATCAATTTGCAGTAGTTTTAGGCACGTTTTTAAGTTATGTGTCAATGTCAAGTTTTTCAATACAACCTATGTGATTTTTTATTATCATATATACTATTTACTATAATTACTCATTCAAAGGAATGCTTCTATCCTAGATATAAATAAATTGAAACCCAAACGCGAGGTTGAACTAACTGTCAAGTTAACATTACAATGCATACACACATACAGACAGATATAATAGAAATGTACATTATATGAACTGAAATCACTATAGATGACAGATCTCGTCAATTGTCAACCAACATATTATATTACTGCATATTTTTCACATATTGCAATAAAACAAAATGTGAAATTCAGAAGTAGAGCAATGAGATCATAAGAGAATCTTCTATACTATTTTTATTAGAGTGAATCATCTATCTTCAATTACATTATATTGTTATATCTGTCACTAAAAATCTTATCATTTAGTTTACAATGTTCATTTTCCCACTTTCAAACAAACTGATAAAACAATATAATTTTTAGACCTAAACTATCCTAAACTTAGGAACAAATCTATTTTTAAAAAAGGAAAAAGCATAAATAGACTAGGGTCAATTTTTAATGAGAAAAATATTTAGAAGCAAAAAATATAATCTATCCTTATAAATTATCCTGCACATTCACAATTCACTTGACTAGAATAGACTTTGACTATTAGGATTTTTTTTACAACTTTATATGTCTCTATTTGGTTTATCTAACAAAAATCAAAAATTTTAACACTAAAAACCTACCACAATCTACCATGTTATATCACATTCTAGTTGCTTAAAATTCTACTATCAAGTAGAGACAGCCTTTTTTATATTAAACTTTTCCACTAATCAGTCCTTTCTTATGTAGGTTCATAATGGAGTCTGCTATGATTTTAGCTGTCTTGCGAAGGTAACCACCACTTGTCAACATCACAATTGGAATGTTTTGTTGTCGGCAAATTTGAAATACAAATTCATCTCTTGCCACAATACCCTGAAAAAAATATAATTTAGCAGAATAACACTAAAATCAAAACATACAAGTTTACAGGAAGAAAACTGAAATATTTGAGAAATGCAAAAAATATTAAGTACATTTGATTAATTTTCTAAGTAAATGTAGTATTAGATAGTGATTAGTCAAATTCCAGAAATCTAGTGCAAATTTATTTTATATTAGAATGTAGACATATTTTTCATAATCAACAAAAAATCAATCAATAAAAAGTGAAAAGTTCAGATTTTTTAAAACCTTAGTTTCAAAATTTATGCAATTCTAAACACCTAATTGAAAATTTTGGTTTGAGTTTAAATAAAGTTAATAATTACAAATATACAAATAAAAAGATAAAGCAGTTGTTATTATTGTAATTTAAAATATCTCAATTTCAATACCGGCGATGAGCTCCCACCCTCAATTGGGATTTTGCCCTAGATATTGGGCACAATTAAATTACTCCAAAGAAATGCATTGATATACAGGATAAAACATTCAACCAAAAATTTTTCAGCTTGGTTAAGAATTATTGCAACAAGTTAACAAAATAAGGGAACAAACTTCCCACTTACATTTTATTCAAACAAAAAATGGAATGATAAATCATACTTATTTTTTATATTTAAAGGTCCAAATCACATCAAAAATATCTTTATTTCATGGGTAACGAAATTACATTTAAACAAAATATATAATAATGGTTATAGTGTTTCCCAAAAGTTCTATAAAACTAAAGGATATGTATACATATGCATTTTTATAACAATCATGTGACTATCATCTTTAGTATATGGTTGAGGGTTAATGCAAAACGAATTTTATCTACATATCAAATGTCATTCAAATCAGGTCAACCTAATATACATAACTTTGTTAAAAACTTCCCAACAATATAAAACTTTGACACATTTTTTATTATAATGTTTGTATTTGATATATATCTCTCAAATGCAAACAATATCATATGTATACTACAATAAAATTACCATTTGCTTACTTAAAACCCTATAAAGGAACAATCTATACCATGACCCGAAATTGATTGCACAAACTGCCTCAATCTTAAGTTGTCTAAGTCTCGAAACCCAAAAGTAGATTTTAATGTTTGCAGCAGTAATCTGCATTACAAAATTCTAAAAAGTCCTTCACAACTCTATCTGCAAAGCGGTAATAACCATTAACATGGTCACCAGCATTGTTATGTGGTTCAGATCATCTTACAGAACTACAATTGAACACCCCAGAAGCATCATGTTATGTCACATTTCCAATATTAACTCATCAAAACTCAGAACTCCTACACCAGAATAAAATCTTGTAAAACCCATGTTTTGTTTTATTTGCCTTGAAAATTTATAAGTGCACACTTTTATGAACACAATAAGAATCATTCTTTAAAATTGCATATTATGGTATAACATAGAAACAAACTAATTCATTTTAAGGATATGTAGTCCCTAATTATCAATTCTTTGCTACAGTGCTATGTGTACATTACAACAAAACTTGGTTGTATTTGTTTTATGTTACCTTTTTATGTGTATTACATACAATGAATAAATGATTATTAACTAACCTCTTCAGTGATTTTCATGTGACCTAAAGGGTCTGATTCTAATATGTCTGTACCAGCATTATATATCAAGACATCAGGATGGAATTCCTTTAACGCTGCTTTTAAATTTCTAGAAAGGGAAAAAATTATTTAAATTATATGTAGCATGTGAGCTTTTAATTAACTATATAATAGTTTATTAAATAGATTTGGTTTGCGAACTTTGTGGAAAAGGAATGATATTTGTTTCCATATTTTCAAACATTTTTAAATTATTAAAAATTATAAAAAATCTAGGAATTTTGAAGCGAGTCCTTTTAAATGACAGCTCATGGTACATAAAAAATAAGGAAGATTAAAAGCAAGTGTGTATAACAGGCTCAAATTTTAATTATTAAGTGTTAAGTAATTTTCATTAAAATATACTTACAAAAACTGCTTTGAAATATAAACAAAAGACACATTTTATAAAGAATCCATTTTTACTTTTTAGGTACAAAATGCTAAAAGATGTTTATATACACATATATTTTGTTTCTTTTACTTTAAACATGCTCTACCTAGTTAACAAAAATATTGATAAAATTCACATTGCTATTGTAATTATCATTAGTCGAATACAATGACATCAAAACATGTTTGAAGTAACATCGAACATGTTAACTAAATTTTATTCTATATTGCCCCTATTGAACCATAATTTGAAAAAGATACAGTTTTAAACAAATAAGTATTTTTAGATATTGATTTTACTAACAACTCTAACATACAATTACGAATATTCTAACAAAGTGAAATTATAATTGATATTTCACCCATCAACGTAATTTGATTTGAAACATGATAAGATCATGTGCTAAGAAATTCAGTAAGTAGATGTTGACAGTTACCATTAGATTTCGAAGGATCTTGATTCAATTAAGCTTTACTTACACAAATGAACAAGAAAAAATCTAAACTTACTGTTTTAATTTGCATATGTATTCTTCATCCTCTATTTTGTTTGAGAGTTCTAACCTTCTACGTATGGCCTGCTTAGCATGTTTATCATTCGGGTAAATATGTCTATTGTACATATCTATTATATACACTTCAGGCACTCCCAAGAAATCCCTCTGGTAACCGTTACCCTAAAACGAGTAAAATTATTTTAGTCACATTTAGCAGACCCACAGTACAAACATTTGAGAAATATCAAATTTCTCATTGTAAGTTTTATAAGATACTTTTGGTTTAGATGTAAGATCATATCACATGAGAATTTCTAAAATAGAAGCATTTTATTTATTTCAATCACGTTTGTCACTTTGACTGATAGAATGTATTTTATGCCAGTGAAATACAGAACTAGTGTTATTGGGTGTTTTCCATAGCTACTGGTGCTTTATTGTGATATATTGGTATATATTGTCTGTTTTAATTTTTTTTTTTGTGTGTGTGAAACTGAATACTAATAATCAGTAACCAGATTCTAGAATATGATTATTAAAATTGATCTAGAACAGTTGCAGGCCAAGATCCTTACATTTGATAAGGTTGCATAAAATCATCTGATCTTACCTGTATAAAAAATAAAACAATGGTTTTTAAGATCGTTTTAATTTAGAATATGAGAAGAAAATATTTACAAATCTTGCAAATTTTAGTGCCATGCTCATTGTATTGTATGTATTATGAATTTCTTTTCTGTGCTAAAGTATATTTATATTTGTAACTCTCAAAACTGACCAGCATCTTCACAGTATAGAAATATTTAAGACATCAATAACATAAAAAAATAAATTTGTGTTATGAAAGAATACTAAAACTGTTGCATGACAAGAGTACTTAATAATAATAATAATAATGTATGTAATTATTATTATTAATCATAACAATATAAACTCACTCCCTATTTCCCAGAAGGGTAGGTAAAGACTATAGAGGGTCTCACAGGGTTTCCATGAGAAATCTGCACTGGCATGTTTTTTAACAATGGTGTCTTCAGTGTGTTGCTTGTTGAAAAAAATAACTTTTGACTAATTATCAGAGCTGTATTTTTGCTTATTTAAAAAAAATGGGGTTGCAACTCTTAACTTCAAAATCGTTTTTAATATCTGTCATATAATCTGATATTTGAAGAAATCCAATGGCATATGAAAGCTACTGATAAGAATTATATTGTATATTTTTTTTATAGTTTTTCAACTATATAAACAATGAAAAAGAAAATTTAAATAATAAAGGCTGGTTTTTTTTTTTTGTGGCCATTTCTCAAGATACACCAACTAAAAAATTATGTATAATCAGCGAGTCTTAAGCTACAATTTTTTCAAAATATTAAAATACTAAAGTACTGAACTATTTTGTGTATTTCATCAAAATTTTAAATCAGTGGTTTTAAAAATAAAAAATTGTGAATTTTCATTTATTTTCTTAAATAACTAAAACTATTTATGATAAAGTCATATATACATATTTGCGATTCACACAACAAACCCTTTAATTTGATATGTCACACAGTATAGTTTGCAAAATTATTCCTTTTTTGTAATTTGCTCCCTAAAATGACCCCTTCCACACAAAATTCAATTATTTACATTAAAAATCCTTATTATGTCACAGGAATTCTTGAATTTTAGTGTACCAACTTTGTGACTTAATTATGACTGGAATGCATCTTAAATGTTTTTTTGGTCCATGAACTTTTAATTATTCTTTGTTATTTAACTAGGAATCCAAAAAAAGACAGTTCTTTGACAAACTATTAATTCTCACCTGATGTGCATCTAAATCAAGTATCATAACGTTCTTCACTAATTCATGCATCTGTAGCATTTTGACACACAATGTGATATCTGCATAGGGACAGAACCCTCCACCATGGTCTCCGCTGCAGTGGTGAAAGCCACCACCGATGTTAATAGCCCAACCTCGTTCTAAGGCTAATTTTCCTGCTAAAACTGTTCCACCAGTCTGAAGCCTGTAAAAATTATATGAGAAAATGACTTACAAAAAAATAATATTCCCTTTGAAGAACATATTTTATTTACAAAGTCACACCTATTTCCTTGAAGCGTAGACAAACATCACATACCTCCAGACAGACATGGTTTGAGTTTTGTGTACATCTTTTGCTTTTTTTTTTATAAAAAAGTTTAGAATCACTTCCACTTAAAATCCTTTTGACCCAAACATGAACTACGTTTGATATTCCTGTTTACAGACAGGTGTTTTGTTTATCCTATTCATTTCATTGATTATCTATCCAATATATATATTTTTTTTAGATGCCTTGCTTTATGTGACACACAAAACAACTAATTGTTTTAATTGATGAATTTTAGAGGATAATTTTTTTTTGTAAGTTGTTTAGTTTAACATTTTGTAATAATTGGATAATGAATTTTATAATTCATGTAGCTTTTATATCACAATCAATACCTCTAAGCAATAAATAAATAATATGTATTGGCCCTTTAAGTTTGTAGCAGATAATACTTTCATCCTAGTACTGTCACATAGGGGGACCACTAAGTCTTAATTAAAACTTAAGACTCACAATCAGAACTGACATTTTAATATTTACTTACAATGCCTAGGTAGCTTGTTTGGAATACAAATCATGCTTTATTAATCTTAGTTGTATTCTGTTATTTTATTTGTCAACTCAGTGGTGCCCTGACATGTCAATCCTTAGATCAAAATATTACCTACTACTCATATGAAGCTTGAGCCAATATGAATCTTTTTTTTTTTAAATTCTTAGAGGTATTGTTTACATCAGGAGTCTTTTAAATTTTCAATTTGATTTTTAGGGTTCCGTACCCAAAGGGTAAAAAAGGGAACCCTATTACAAAGACTCCATTGTCAGTCTCTCTGTCTGTCACCAGGCTGTATGTCATGAAATATCTCATGATAGTTAAACAGTTGAAACTTTCACAGATGATGTATTTCTGTTGCCCCTATAACAACAAATACTAAAAACAGAATAAAATATTTAAATGGGGCTTCGATAAAACAAATGAGATTTTTTAATGTTTTTTGCTTGATATTAATAACAGTAACAGGTCGACACTTGAAATGTTCACAGAATATTTAGTTATATATTCAAATCAAAAATAGATAATTAAATTAAAATAAAATAAATTAAGAGGAGCTCCCATATAATAAATGTGACTTTTTTTGCCCTTTTTTTTTCTATCTTAATGATGACAACATGTAGAAACTTCAACTATTTACACAATATTTAGATATTTATATTTACTTTAAAAATAAATACCCACTTAATTCTAATAAAACTAAAAACCGAAAAAAAATGTTATAGTGTCTAATATATAAATAATGGTACTTTGTGCGCGAGTACGACTCACACTTAGTGGGTTTTTTTTCCTTTTTAAATAATTTTGATTTTTATATATTACTAATATACACGCTATGAATGACATCTGTTCATAAGTTGCACGGGGCCATAGCAGAAAAAGCCGGTTTAAGGTCAAGCTTACTCAGCCTTAATTGCATAAGAAGCTTACAGGATTTTGCTATATGTGAACTCAACCCAAAAAAACTGTTTTTAATAATTCTCATAACAGATCAACTTCAGCATAATAGCAAAGCAGAACACCATTTTGTGCTAAGTGTTGTACTTTATTATTTAAAATATTTACCAAAGCTTTATTACTTAAATTACTTTATTACTTATGTACTTTATTATTTAAAATATTGAAGCTACTATCAGTAATTAAAATGAATTAAATACTGTCATTGTATTTTATCATTCTTCAAGCCACCTCCTATGTTCATAATGCATCCTCTGTACCATACACCACCATGCTTTATCATATTCAGCAGGGACATTGAGAGACCAGAATCGGAATCTCCTTAGTTAAAACTAGGTTCAGAATCAAAAGCAGGATCGCTACCTGAATCAAGAGTGGGACAAATTGGCATCAAGAATAGGATCGAGTCCAGAATCGAGAAAGGGATAGCGATCAGGATTATAATTAAAAGCGTGATAGGTTGAAAGGCAAGATGAAGGAATCCGTTTTATGTCAACAGATGGAGCCACGGGCAGAAGGCAATTAGTTTATCTACAAGATATTCATACAGATCATTCGAATGAACCCAAACTGAACACCTCTGCTGTAAATTGATGGAAGTTGGGTATCTTGTAATTCCAGGTGATGCTGCAGCATCAGTTCAAAGTTACTATGTTCTAATATCATTGATGTAGCAGAATACCAATTTCAATTTGATCAGAACTATAAAAGGTGCTTACATGCATCCATTAACTAGAAAAGAGCTGATAATCTTCAAACGAGTATACTGATTTTCTAGAATCGTAGCTAACACATACAGACATACACATATCACACTTATAACAATCCTTTGCTTGCATCAGGAGTTAAAAAAAGATATAAAACACTAGAGACCAGAAAAATTGGAAAATTTTCAACATTCTTAATATTACTGCTTTTTCACAAAAACCTTTTGGCAACTTTGGGAAAATGTTTTTGTTAAAGTAATTTTTAAATTTACGCAATAATTTTCTATTCTTATCACAACACTGCCCATTATGTGTAATTAAAGGACTTAACATCATTATTATGAAAAAAGTACTACCTTTTAATAATAAATGCAATCTAGATAAGAAATTGGACTATACTGTTATGAAAACATTTTTGATAGGATCACATCTTACCTCATTGGTTTCAAGTAAGCACACTGCACAAAAAAGTTTGGCACACATGCTACAATGGGAATCTCTGTAATTATTGCAACTCTTGGGCTCCACTGAAAAGATTTAATATGTACCTATCAATTAATCTTTAATCATAAAATTTTGAAATACATTGTGGACTTGGTTTTAGAAAGTAGTATGTTAAAAAAAACTGATTGAATTTAACAACACTATTGAATAAAGTCTATTTTACCACCTGCCAGAATGCACTAAGTCGTATGTACCTTGTAATTGATTTTAGTAAATGCAACTAGTATGATTAGAAAACTAAATATTGCTAATTTTTAGATTATTTCCAGGGGAGGATGATCATTTTGAAAGTGATGATGTGTAAGAATGTGAGAGATCCAACACTCACCTACACAAACAGAACAATAAGAAGTAGGTGAGCTATCATCAAAGGTAATGAAACTAAAAATTGATGAAAGCTAACTTTGATATATTGAAAAACATATTGAAAAAGATGTGAAAATTTTTAGATTTTTTTATTTATAGATTAAAAACAAAATACTAAAAAATAAAAGTCAATAAAATCCTTGCTAAAATACTGAAACAGATTGATTGTTCTTATTGTATTTAAAAATGTACAATTAATTTCACAAAGGATGTAGAAATCAGTATATGCAGAGTACATTAGGAGTTAAAAACATATGGCACCATATTATATTCTTAATTTGATTATTAAAACACCAAAAAATAGAAGGCCAACAACTGACAATGCCATATTGATACAAACTTCAAAACAGGATATTTCGCTAAATATAAGCAAGTAAATTTTGGATAATTTTTTTTCTAGATACATCAATTAGCACTAAAGATATTCAAACACCAAAGTGCATATAACACTAATTCTGTTAAATCAAATCCAATTTTAATGGACTAGAAACAAATAAGCCTTAAAAATAATAATTTATTCATAAACTGCATTATATTAGGAAGTATATTATACAGATTACGATTATTTTAAGTGACTCAAATTAGTTTATTAAAATCTTTTATTTAAATGAATGCTTTAATATAAAAATGATGTGTACAAAAGCTTAAATAAGTACTTAATCTCTGTACAGTATGAAATTATAATACAGTGGAATCTCAATAACTCAAACCTTGTTAAGTTGAAATCCTCAATAAGTCGAAAAAAATTGCCATTTCCTTCCATACCCCTAAATATGAGGTATCTCGAATTGTTAAGAGTTTGTAACTCAAACAATATGTTATTTCCCTACTAAGTATTGATAATATATATTTATACTCTATAACTCAAATTTTAAAAAGGAGACTCCGTAAGTCATAGTTGGTAAAATATAACGTCTTACTTGGAATTCTCCGAAATAATAGCAATAAATTCCAAAATTAAGGTTCGGGGCTTCTAATCTATTTTTTTTTTTGTCTTGTACATGTGCAATGAATGAATACATTCATGAAACTTTCTAAGTAATGCAGCTGTGAACATTATGTTTGTTCCTTGTCGACACAATCACATGTATCTCGAAGTTCTTGTTAAGTCAAAAACTTGTTAACTCAAATTTTTGCATTTCCTTTGACATTCAAGTTATTGAGATTCCACTCTACCACCATTGAAACTCATTTTTTAACACAAATTAGTTGTACACAATAAATGTACATGAAGTTATTATTGAAATGAAAAATAGAAAATAAATTATTGAAATGAAAAATTGTCACAAAATAGCTCTCAGGGTGTCTGGTCCGCGGTGTCCGACCTGTTAAGGTCAAGTTATATGGTTCAATTAATCGACAAAACTGATTTAATTTTTTATTTTTCTCCAGTGGCAGTAAAATGGCAGCCATTCGCACCCTTCATGTATCGGAGCCCGACCGCATGTGTTAAAACAACAATATCCTCCAATTTAGATGTCCCAGGGATACAAACGAGGTGTCTATCAATAGCTAGAAATGCAAGCAACGTAATAATTTCGAATGTCTAGCCAATTTTTCTAAATAAAATTATGAAATTTACAAAAAACCAAAAAAAAATGTAAAAAAGTTCAAAAAATTCACTCTATTTCCCAAAACAGAAAATCTAGACCGTCAACCCATTTCTATTTTATTCTTCTAGAATACTACAGGATACTAGCTAAGTAATAACACTAAAATCATAGCCTAATGCCACCAACTTCCGGAGATATGGGATATCGAGTGTGACCATTTTCAAATGCATTTATTCCTATACTTCGTGAACTAGCATTTTATACCGTCTCAAGGACAACGGATTGCTTAACAATAACATTATTAACTTAGGGATCACCATCCCGCAAATAAGAGTGACAGAGATAGAGGATAACAGAAATAAATAAATAAAAATACATAAATAAAACCTCATAAACTTTATTGAAACAAAAAAGTTACAATTGCTCAAAATGGCCTCCTCTTTGTTGCAGACACAAAGTAGCCCTCATTGCTATTTGGTGAGTAGCTCGTCGGATCATGTCCCTGCTTTGTCTAAATTCATTGCCGGTATCGATTATTCTTTGAAGTAATATTTCTCATGAATTTGGCACGTCCACATACACCCTCTATTAAATCTTGAGTTCTTCGAAAGTGAAAGGGATATAATCCTTCTCTTTTTAGGACTCTCCACACCGACCATCTTGATAGGTTGAGGCGATTAGCTATCCTTCTGACACTAAGCCTGGGATCCTCGGTTATGTCTCAATATCGCCTCCTCATCTTGGGGCAAGACGAAACGGGTACTTTCGTTGGCGGGTCTTCGGATTCCATTTTCGCTCAACCGCAAATGGATCCTTATGAATGTGCAGGCGTTAGGCATAGGTCTATTCGGGAATCTCTGTGCATACTCTCTTACAGAGAGAGCAGCGTTCCCGTGGCACAATCCATACACAAAATGGATGTCAGCCACATGCTGACTGGAATACTGTCCGTCTTCCATAATAAACAAATAACAATGAGTCCACAAAAAAAAAAATGTAACAAAAGTCTCAACAAATAACAATGGCGTACTATGGTTCGCAAACGAAAACAGTGTGATCACAATGCAGGGCGAGGGACAACTGTCGACTACCTGAACCTGGGCGACAGTTGGTGTTTTCTCACTCTCATTTGCGGGGTGGCGTTTTATGGGTAAAAATGTTATTGTTAAGAAACCCGACAACCCTGAAACTGTATCAATTACTAGTTTCTGAAGCACAGGAATAAATACATTTGACAATGGTCACCTTCAACATCCCATATCTCCCAAAGTGGGCGACATTGGGCTATGATTTTAGTGTTATTACTTAGCTAGCATCCTGTAGTATTCTCAAAGAATAAAATAGAAATAGGTTGATAGCCCAGATTTTACGTTTTTGGGAATAAATTGAATTTTTTGTATTTTTTTTAAACATTTTTTTTTTAGTTTTTTATAAATATGATCATTTCATTTTAAAAAATTTGTTAAACATTCGAAATTATTATGTTGCTTACATTTCTAGTTATTAATAGAGACCTCGTTTGTATCCCTGGGACATCTAATTTGGAAGATATTGTTATTTTAACACATGCGGTCGGGCTCCGGTACATGAAAAATGTAAATGGCCGCCATTTTATTGTTGCTGGAAAAAATAAAATTAAATCAGTTTTGTCGATTAATTGAATTATATAACTCGACCTTAACGGGTCGGACACCGCGGACCAGACACATTGTATAAACCCTTTACTAGCATTGTATCAAATATTGCAATCTTGGAAAAATATTTGCACGGAATTTAATAGTTTAGGGCTATCAAAACTCTTCTTAAAATAACAACTATGCACAGGTGTAATGCACTTAATGGGTTTATTGATTATTTCTATAACACTCAGAAAATACCTAAAACTTTAAATGTCTATGAATTACTGTACTCACTTTAAGAGAGTTTAAATATCTTCTAGTGTGAACAACCAGTAAATCTTGTTTGGTAGCGATAGTAGGTTTTACAAGGCACTCCTCAGTGATAAAATTTGCATCTTTTAAATACTGAAAAAAAAATTGGCAGATAATATGATTAGATAAGAAACGTTTCAATATTTCTAAATTAAAATACACACCTGAACAATATTATGCCATTTTTTTGTATCGAATACGTGAAATTTTTCCAAACCTAATAACGACACATTATATTTTTCATCATAAACAATAGGCCACTGATCATCACTTATGTCGAAGTAGAGACTAAAAATAACCAATAATTTTAACGAATCAGTTTGATAGAAAGTACTAATTTGTTTACGCCTTAACATTAATTTACCTTGTCATTATCAAGAAGTTATAACTACATTTCTATTTTTCGTAAGTGACTACTAATTTGATGCTAGTTTACTTTTCCACTAGTATTAATTTACTTGTCAATTTGTCAAGTTATGTGACATTGACATTCATGAAGATTAAAGTGACAAGACAAAGGTAACTACTATATACAGTCTAAACTACGTTTGTCTATAAATAATTTTGTAAAAAAGCTATTTCTAGCAATTTAACTATTTTATAATAAATTTAATATAGAATATACTACTTCATACATTCTTTTGGAAATTAGTTTGTGGTGACATACCAACATTTTAAAATCTTTTAAACTTCTTGGAATATGATGTTGCTAAGCAACGGTTTTTAATCATATAAACGTAAACAATACACATGTTATAAGGAAAATTATATAAGCATATAATTTTAGTTCAATATGTAAGATAATACATCATTTTATTTAAACTTAGTAGGTAAATTAAGAATCTGTGTTATACATATTCATTGCTTTTTAAATATTTTTTTTAGGTCTGAAAACAATAATTTAGAAACATTACAAAAGGAACTAGACTTTTATAGAGTAAGTAAAAAATATCACTTTTCCTAATTATTCCTATTATTATTATTGTAAACTCACGCCTGTTTACCAGAGCAGTAGGCAGAGACTATAAATTTCCACATGGTGCAATCTTTGCATATATTTCTTGCAGATTTTTTTAATATACCACCAATTTAGTCTGCATAGGGTCTGCAAAGAAGACCTTGCCGTCTTTTCCATTAGACATTCGCTTTATAAATGTATTGTTAGTCTATTTTCATTCATCCTTTCCAGGCAGTGAAAACATATCTCTTTCTGCTCTGGTCACTACATCTTCTTTCAAGCCACAACGTTTTCTAACATCAATATTTGTATACTTATCTTTCAAAGACGCTGCACACATGAAGAAAAGATAGCATCTCCACTGCATTAATTTTACTTTCATTTTTCTTCTGGTATACTTAACTTTCACTACCGTACATAAGAGTACGGATCAGAGATTCCTAATCAATACACAATAAAAAGTATTTTAATTTTAGAGAGACCGTTTATCAAAATAAGACTTCATGGAACACCTGACATATGTGAAACACCTAAATTTATTCATTTTGTTATACTGAAATATTTTTTAAATAATAGGAGCAAAATTTAAAATTTTCTAGTCATACTGCATTTAATTCTGAAACTTACATTCTAATTATAACTCTTGCTATGACTGTCATTCGTATTTAAATTACCAAACACTTTTAACCATTAAAGACAAATTCAATTATATTAACAAACATTTACAGGGATTATTGGTATAAACTGTCATAAGAAACACTGATAGACTAACATATATGTAAAGTAGTGAGTATATATTGTAGTAGATAGGAAAGCGTTCTGCACGCGATACCTCACAGTCTTCACTACACATGACGAAGTCGGAACTTTTAGCTATCGAGTGGTGTATTTTGGAGGTATATGATAAATATGTAACTGAAGCATCAAACTGTATCCCCCGATTTTATTATCATCAGTTTTCGGAAATCCTTTAAACCATGGAAATTGATTCAAAGACGTATTCACGTCAAAAATTTATGCCATAAGTGATATTTGAATTTTAAAGTCGTCTCACGCAAAAATAATGTTTTAGTACATAAAGATCAAATGAAATAATTTAACCGCCTATTATTTAATGCTTTTAGAGTCAAGTTTACCTACATAATAGACTAATTTTGTACATTCATTATTCTTTAGTTCAGTAATTTGCTTATTTCCATGGTTTTAGTTAGTAGGCACTAACTAACATCACTAAATATTTTAATACGTACTACCAATAGTTTTTTATTCTTTTTTTTGAGAGAAAATGGCCTTCGAAATGAATGATAAATTCATATTTTAATGATGTATTTGCAGAGTTTATTTACAACTTATGAAACAAATAAAATTAATAACATTAGTTATATTTTATGTTATTATTTTTATTTTATTAATGGTTGTAATTAAATGTCTTTATATAATTTAATTTAACACGATTTCGTCATATTGGTAACGCAATGATATTATTACAATTTGTTTGTAGCAAAATCAATCTATTGTAGAGCAAGAGATTAGAACTTTAATGGTAAATAAAACTTCTCCGTTGGGGTTTCTTAAAATTAGACAACAGTAGAAAACCACAAAACAATGTCAACAACAAAGAAGCTGAAGACTTAAGGAAACAAATTTTATTTTTAACAAAAGTAAGTACGTAGGTGAATTTTGAGTTGATCAATTATATATTTCATTTCGAATAATCAAGACCTATCTGCTGTCCGTTTAGTTCACTCCACTGCAAAGATTTGCCCTTTCACGACCTTTTTATTTTAGACGGAGGAGAACGTATACACATATATAACGTGATCGAAACATTGTTTCTTGCGCGTTGTTTGTGTGTAGATATGAAGAAATCTCTATCGTAAAGACAAACCTTCTTGTAAAAACATCTCCATTAAACTTCTTATTCCTAGTAAAGAGGATGTTAAACACCGAAGATTCCTCCGGGTTGCAAATATTCATGGGCGGCGATGATCACTTTCTCTCTAGTGGCTCGCAAGTTCATTTACACCTTTAAAATGCTATAAAAAAATAAAAATGTCGTGTCATTATTACTCTTTCAACATGTTAAACTATGTCTTGAATAAAGTAAGATATATAAAATTGATCTCCTAGTTACCAAAAAGTATTATTGTTTGTGAGATATACATTTCTGGAATAGTTCATAAATTAAATAATAATTTTTCGTTCTTTTTAGGAAAGGGATTCTCTTCATGTCCTGTGGCAAACGTCTCAAAGAACTGTAGAAGCTCTCGAAACTGAACTGAAAACCTACCAGGGGTATGAAACAGGCAGTTCTCGTGTGAGTTTTGTATTTCGTCAATATTTAAAACTGACGTCTTGTAAAAATAAGAGCTTTACCAACTTTTATTCTTTCAAACAAACACTTATAAAGTCAATAGTTATTAATGTATGTAGGAAATACCCTTCTTATTCTTCCCCGCTCGCGGTAAATGAAAATGTACGAAGTACTGTGTGTTGGAACCTTTTTGACGTCAGTTATGTTAGTTGTTTGTGAGACCTTGCGCGTGTACAATTAGTTGCAAAATATTAGATCGTACGGTGAAACGTTTCGCCGGCTATCGGGCGGACGTGTCGCCGCATCTCTGCAATGGCACGGTGATAGCACGATGATACCTTCGATTAGTCACTATGATGCACCTTCCACCTAAGTTCACAGATACCAAAACCTTGGCATTGGAATAAGAAAGTTTAACAATTGACATAGTATTTTAGACGCGCACTTGATATAATTTTCATATTACACTTATTCTTTCACTTAACACAATACAAGTCACAAGAAGTTGGCCTGTAATTTCCGTTTGCTAGTACGTTTTCACAAATCTTTTTGCAAATACTTACAATTCGAAATTTGGTATTTAATTATCGCATGAAAATATATGTTAGTAATATTTTCCGTTTTTACAGATATCCATTAAAGTCACTAATTATTATTACCTAAAATACTATTTATGTTTTAAGCAAAATTTTAGGTCAATTAGAGGTATTGTATATTTTTAGCGATCCATAGATCGGTTCAAAATTTGATTTACTCAAATGTGAAAATTTCCCTGGGTTTGCTTTTGAAAGAATCCGTTAACTGGTCACCTTGTTATAAAGTAAATAATTATTAATAATAACAGAATAACTGATGCGAATCTAAAATAATCCAAAAACAAAAAGGGCTTGATTGATTTTATTTGATCCGATTTATTTTTCAGTTGAAAGCATATTCTTTGAGTGATTTAGAATTAAAGCTAGAAACTGCTCTAAATGACTACATTGATTTGGAAAAAAAATATAAAGAATTAAATAATTACAAAACCGATTTAGAAAAGGAACTTAAAAATAAGGGTCAAAAAATTTTGGATTACAAGACGAAACATTCTGAATTCGAAAACAAAATTTTGGAATTATCTAGACACGTCGACGAATCAAAAGTGCATTTGGAGTTAGAAATTAAAAATAACGAGAATATAAAAACACAACTTACACAATGCCAAAAAGACTGTGTGAATTATTTGAGAAGAGAAGTCGAAGCTAAGTCTAAAGTGAGTTGAAACTTCGATCAAATTAAAACTCTTTTAGCACATTCTCGTTAACTGTTTGACAAAAAAAAATTCAATCATTAGGTTGCAGAAGCATTACAACTGTTTGACATGGTTGCAACACAACGTGATGAAGCATATACAAAAATCTCTGAAACTTCAGGTGAGTGTAGTGTCCACGTACTTAATTTATACTGTTTATTGTTGTATTGCCACCCAAAAAAGTATATGGGTAGTTAATCAACAATATAATCTATATAATTTGTCATTCATTTTTTCACTTTTAATAAATAACTATTTTTTCCAAAATATTAAAAGAAGCTTTTGATTTTATTCTTTACATTGCATCATTTATAATGAAAAAAAAATCTTCGTTCCTGACGGGAGTCCTCCGACCTTACATTTAGGTTTCTTTTTTATACTTTACAAATTTCATCATAATTTGTTCAATAGCTTCAGCGCTCATTGGTAACAAATATACATCTTTACATCAATATTACTATACTTAAGATAATCTATGGATATATGATTTAATGGTTATTTTTATCTTTTGGGGTTGCGAAGCTATAGACGAATATATACTCAAATATATTTACTTAGTTACATACGTAGACAAGTTGTTGTTCTGTGTCATTATAATTACTATAGTAAGTAATTATAATGACAGAAGAGCAACAAATATTCCATGGAGGAGAAACCTTAAGGCACATAATGGTCACATTAATAATGGGGACAAGGATCGGGATTCGAAATCAATAGCGAGACTGAGATTGAAACAAACAATCTCGAGAGCAGATTGAAACAAACCGAAATTAAAAGCACAGGACCGAAACGACAAAAATTTTTTTAATACTAGTACTTAGTAGGTTTTATGACATTCATTAAATTTATATAGGTACAGTATATTTATTGGCGATAAATGATAGTAGCCAACAGTGGCGAGGGGTGAGAAAAATATAAAGGGAAGCCGAACCTTAAAAAATTGTCAACATTAAACATTATTAATAAAATATAACTATTACTTACCGAGCTCTGTAACGCCCTCTGGTATAACGCGGAGATATTTCATTCGCCACTTTTGGCATACTTGAAGTCAACGATAGAATACAAACGGAAGACTTCGAGCATGCATAAAAGCAGCTTTGAAAAAAGCTAATGAAGTAGTTTCCTTTAGTCGAATTTATAGCAGCGCAGTGGATAAATGAATTAAATGAGATAAAAAGCTATTTAAATTCTAGTGGTAATCTACGATTTTTCTTGAGAAAATGAGCTAATACCAAGTCATAAAATTTGGCTTACTTTTGATTTGCAACAGTAAATGTTTTTCTATAGATAACAACGCGAGATCTGAAAGCCTTTGTTCTGTCTGGCTATTCCTGAGGTACGTATGAATGCGTTTGAGAGCTGAAAAGATCGTTCCGCGGCCGCAATTGTTATCGGAAGGGTTAAACAGATATTACTTAAGCTTAAAATTTGAGGAAATGTATCTTTTAAGATATCTTTTGTAAATGCAAAAATAACTCGTACATATCTAATCCTTTAAGCGAGGGAGACGAATATAATACTTTTAACTCATTTTTAATGCATTTATGTCAAAAATTCGAGGAAATAATAAATTTAAATTATTTAGTTTATCCTCAGGAAATGTACGTTCGAATAAATCATATTTCGACTTACTTAGTAAATCTAAAACGACAAATTGCTTAGTGAACTATATCTGGTTTGAATTTGATTTTTAACATTATCTACAATTTCGATGAAAATACGTTTATACTCGCGTTTTAAGTCTGATTCTGAGCTAAATAGACGTCGGCGTCTTCGTGGAGGCTCACTTATATCAGTGACACTGTCGTAAATTTCGTCAAACTTATTAATGAAATTACTCTCAAACCAATTTAATAGCGATTGAACTTCGCGAATAACGACGTCTATATCACTCTGTTTATTTTGTAGTAAAGCGAAAGTAATATCTGTTCTTGCAAATAATTCAGCTAAAGTATGCAAAAAGCAAAATTCCCTATCTTCTAATTTCATTAACAAACTTTCTGATATGGCAATTGATTCAGAATCCCAATCCATCGGATTTTCTATAATTATATTAAATGTTTGTATTATGTCGGATCTACAGTTACAAATGACATTAATAATACGAGAATGATACTGCCATCGAGTTTCTGCGACACCAGGCAAACGACGATCTGACGTTAATTTTAAAAGACCCGAACGTTTAGTAGATTTATTAAAAAAATTTATTATGCAATTGATGTGGCCGAAAAATTGTTTTAACTCTGGAATATTTTCTAAAGATCGAGATAATACTAAGTTAAGTACGTGAGCATAGCAAGGAATAAAGACAGCCATTGGACATTGTAATTTAATTTTTGTTTGTACGCCGCCCTGAGCACCCGACATCACAGCGGCCCCATCATACGACTGACCGACTAATTTTTCTTTACAATTAAACTGATCTATGATCTCTAATATACTTTGCGATAACTGATCTGCTCCACGTTCTAAAGTAACATCGAAAAAACCTACAAATCTCTCTTCGATCCCCGTCTTAGTCAAATAGCGGAATATGACAGACATTTGCTCTCGATGGCTAATATCAGGTGTTTCGTCGGCTATAACCGACACGAATTTCGCAAAGTTAATTTCTGATTTAATTTCATCTCTAATGACCTGAGCTATGGACTTTATTAAATCGTTCTGAATATCGCTCGAGAGACCAGAGAACACAGAGTTCTGAGTTGAGGAACATTGCTCTAAATGCATATCTAATACTGAATCATATGTTTTAAAAACAACAAAGTTTCTATGTAATTACCGCGATTATCTGATGTTAATTTTTCGTCATGGCCGCGAAACGATAGCTCTTGCCTTCCTAATAAAATGATGGTGTCTATAAATCGCTTCATTAAATTACGGTTTCGTTCTACTATTTTATTATATGCCTCGAAAGAGTTCCCTAAAGAAATTTCAATTCTATTAATGCCAAATTCGTGCAATGCTAAAGAACTACGAATATGTTTTTCAGTTTGTAAGTGTTTTTTCGAGGAATTAGTAAAATTATTTATATCTACAAATCCTGTACTACTCCAAACGCTACTTGATTTTGAAAATAATAAACAAGGAAAACAATACATTCTATTATGCTTACAACTGCCAGTCAACCAAGTAAATTTTTCGTAAAGTGAAACGTGGAAATGCTTACAAAACCATCTTTACGTTTATAATCTATTTTCATATTAGGTTTAGCACGATCTAACTCGATAATTTTCTGTTTTGCTGAAACGTTAATTTTGAAAAGGAGTTTTCGCTTTTAATAGAAAATCCGTAGTGCAGCATTCAATTGCTAAGAGTGCCATTATAAAATCGAAAATAGAAAAACACTTACTGAATAAATAGAATAACAATCAATTCGTCTTAAATACCACTACACTAACTCGTATTATATAAATTCAATTACACTCACAACGCTTCTATACTTAATTCGACACGGGAATGATGCTATATGCAAAACCGTTTTTATTCGGGTATAATCGGAAATCTCCGCTGATCGAAACGCATTATTATTTACATAATGATGTATATCACAAGAATCCGCAACCGAATATAACACCTAAAGTTCACGTTAAAGGTGAAATTATGTTACACGAATTACAATTGCGTCATTTCGTTGTGGAAGCGAAACTCGCGATCAACCGAGTTATGAAGCTCCCTTCCCCGCTCGCCCGCGGCTTGCGACCGCTCGCGGGCTCGAGGCGCCGCCATAACGCTATAATACAACTGAATATGGAAGACTCAACATTTCACATTGATTACGACGATTGCGAACATTCTGAATTTGGTCGTCTAAATAACTCGGTTGCTTTCGAGTTATTTGAAGTGTTTTATATAGGGCTTACGTTACTAACGTAAGAAGGCTGGATATTATTTACAATAATTATTGAAAATTAAAATAATTTTAAGTGTCTGTATACTAAAAAGCAATAATTTATTTATTTATGAATTATGCATATTAAATATTTTATGAAAGGGAAACCGATAAGAATCGAGTTCTTAGAAGCCGTCGCCACTAGTAGCCAGTAGCAACAGAAAAATGTTTAAATTAAAATCAGTTAAAGCAGCAACGAAATTTCAACGCAACAATTCTTTATTCTTCTCTTCGGGAATTGAATTTTTATATTTTTGACACGACTGAAAACAACTGCCAGTGTTCTGTAATAAATTATGTAACAGTCTTGTCTTATTGAAATTTGAAAACATGCACACACTGATCATATTATAATCATTTAGATTGACAAACATATTTTAATCTTTGTCGATTTAAAAACCTTTTTAAGAGCTTAAATTATTTTAGTATTGTATGACATTAAATATATTCCATCACCTTTTACATTGCTTCTATTCAAGTCGAGCTTCCGGTATTGTTACCAATCCCGATCCGGATCGCGGTCTCGCTCTCGATTAGATACCATTCACGACGGAATTATTTATTATAAGAGCTAATCGGCTCTTTTATTTTTTATTGGATTAATAAAGATAATATTTTTTTGCTAAAAAAGGCAATTTTATTACAATTTAATCCTGCCTCGCCCGATACTTTTATATATAAAAAAAATTCAAATTTACACACATACACTTAATTTTATTTTTCTGTAATAGTAACGTATAGATTGTTCGTTTAATGCACAATAAAATATTTTTATAGGTTCTTAATTGCGAATATCACACTTAGATTTTAACTCTACTTACCTAAGTAGGCAGGACATCGTATCAAAATTTGCCCCCAGCTACCTAGCTGGAGGCAAATGTTGATACGATGTCCTGCCAGTTTCTTTCACGGTGATTGTTCTTATGAGACTCTTTTTATTATTTACAGAAGAATTGACGAAGTTACGAGGCATCCTTTCGACCGTTAAACTCGAAATAGAAAACAAATTTAGAACAGAAACAGATGAAATAAAAAATAAGTATAACGAAAAAATAAGCGACATGCTAAATCACATACGCAATTTGGACACCGAGTTGGTCGAAAAAGGATTATTGTTAACGAAAACTCTAAGGTACACGATAATTTGTATTCAGTTCATACGTATATAGGCGATCACCCGACCGCTTCACTAGGCATTATACTTATAAAAATAAATATAAAAATCATTTTGATTGTATCTTTGATGCAGCCGCAAGTTTGACTTGGATACGTCTATGAAAATAAGGGGATATTCGAGCAATTGGAAGAACAACACGAATTAATGTTTCAAATTGAGTTCATTACAAACCGAGCTTATTGAGTACATATCGATGATACGAGAAGTATGAAATATAGTCAAATAGGTTGAAACTTAAATGACGTGGTAAGGATTGCGACTGTGATCAGGATCGAACACGGCACTTTCTTGTTGATGGTCTAACTACCAAGCTACCACCTCTCTAGCCGTAGAAGTGTTAGAATTTGTAGAAATAGACAATATTTCAAACGTTTCCAAAAAACACAATCGTCATAGTGTACAATTAACAATTCGTTTTATCGATTGGACATGACTTTCGTGTCTGTACGCAGCGTAGTGGATTTTTATTCAAAATCGCGACTGTAAATGCTCAAAAATGCCTCAATTTCAATTGAATTGTCTACAAACAAAACGCTTGAGTTATAACTTATTACAATATTAGTATTAATGTTAGCTCTACAGTAAATACATAATTAGAAAAATAACTATGTTCCTCGTTTTATATCGCTATCAGAAACTTACACCATAAGTATGCTATATCAAATTAGGTTTGCAAACATGGAAGTAATAAAATGACTTGGTATAGTTGTAATTCAAAGATGCACAAAACGATTTAAAGAAAAAAATAATAGAGTCTTCTAAAATATGGAATGCTGTCCGATAAAATATAAATCTTAGGATGGTCGTTAAAAA